>LS504082.1:146366-205229 GCA_900490845.1 Pristionchus japonicus
GCTAATAGGAAGCACTAAGACAGAGAAATTGCCATGTCCAATGGTCGAAAACGGCCTATTGCTAGGCCACCCCTTCCGCAAGGGTTCGAAACCCTTGCGGAAGGGTTCACTCATTTCTCCCTCCCCTTCCCTCCCTCTCATTCCTTGCTGTGTGAGAGCGGCAGGGCCTTCCCTCTCCCCTTCCTTCAGCCACTCTAGTTAGGGTTATGTTGTTTAGGTCAAAGCTGGATTTAGCTTTTGCGAAGTGAAGACGACAGGAGAAGTTCCAGATCGATTAGTCGGATTTGCGAATTGTCTGTACAAAGGTTAGATACTCATTAATGTTTTCATCTCAAAACTGCATTATTCTCAGGCAGCTTAATTATTTATGGTGGATTTCTGTTTGACAATGCGGTAAACACAAATACTTTTGATCTGAATTTGAAAACGATGATATGGAGGAGGCGGGAGACTACCACCACTGAGGTATGACTAGCGTAACAGTCATCTGTTATTTCTATTTTCAGGATATTACTCACGAGCTTTCAGAGTTATCTGAATGTTTTGACGCGGCTAACCTAATCGTTGGAGATGTGAGGCACGTTATCGGCCGCTCCATCGAAACTCACTTCGTCAGTTGTTTATTTTTTTCCTTTCAAGATCAAAGCTTAGGTTCTAAATCTTTCAACGAATGAATGGAAGCGAATAGAAGGAAATTCATTCTCACAATCCAAGTCTCGAGCCAAACTGCCATTGTTTACAAATACATGTAAGAAGTTCCGAGACGAAGTGAAAATGCGCGTCTTTTAGTTGTCTACGGCGGACATTGGTACGCTTATGGAAGGAGAGAATCAGATGAGCCTGGTTTTCTGTACCGATTCGACGGCAAGAACGAGCAATGGAGGAAGGTATACTCGAAAACCATGTGGTATTTTCAGTATTTGTGGATCAGGTTCTTTCCTCGTCTTCTCATCGTCTTCCTCGACGTTTCGAACACGTTGTAGTTGCTGGCAGTAAAGTCTACTTCATGAAAGACGCTAACCTCGGGTGAGAAATGTGCACTTCTGTAGCACAATCTTATTTCAGATTTGATATCGTCACCTTGGTATCAGTCTTGGAAATGAGTGAGTTCTCCATTCATCTAATGGTGCGTTTATCGTCGCCGAACCCCCTGCTAGATAGGTCAGAATGACCTGCTCAGGGGGGGGGGGGGTCTGGAGAGGTGGAATGAGGGGGCAAATCGACGTTCTAGAGGGGTCTGAGAGACCGCTTTGGGGGTCAGATGACGACGAATGAGATGAAATGAGAAAGCCAAGTCGCCAGAACTCTCTAGAACGTCGCTTTACCCCCTAATTCCACCTCTCCAGACCCCCCCCCCTCCCCTGAGCAGGTCATTCTGACCTATCTCGCAGGGGGTGCGGCGACGATAAACGCACCATAATCTTATAGCCGATCTCTTGCAGATCCTTCAGTTTTTCAATGGTCTGCTCCATCACTACCCCGATCTCGATTTGGACGATCTTTTGTCAAGAAACTCTATCCGAAGTCTGTAAAATGAGTACTCGTCGATCGGATGTCCGAAAAAAAGTTTTTTTTTCAGTGAGCAAAATGGAAACAGCGAAGAAAGCCGGAAAGCATGCGAGCTTTCTCATGTATTTTAGTTTTGATTGCAGTTGTACTGATTGCGTAAAAGATTCGAAAGATGTTACTTGATTGCAACTTTATTCCTTAGTGCAGCAAATAATGTGGGAATAGTATACAACGAACTCGAAATAGAAGGCAAAGAGGGAAAGGACGAAACCAACAACCAGAATGGAGATGGGAACTGATGCCTGGTCAAGATTCATTGGAGCATTCTCTGTGATAGTGTATCGTTTGAGAAGGAACTTGACTGCATTGAGAAACGATCTTGCCTCTAAGTGTCGAACCATCAGGCCTTCATTCATCTGAAGATCCTAAATTATTAGCGATACAAAATAGATTCTTACGTTTTCGAAGCGATAGACCGACAGAAGAGCGAAATCGATCATTTCTCTGTTCCTTCTCGTCTCATTTCGATGGAATTGATAGTAGACGGCTCTTCCTTCCCTCATATTTTGTGTCAACCATGGTACTGGAGTCGATTCACCCGGGAGAAGACTGATTCTCAAATTACATGAGTGAAAGAGTGGAAGAGGAAAAATTCAAACCGGGCAAGATTACAGTGGGCCTGTAGTGCTAGATTGGTCTGATACAGCATGAAATCCGTATCGTAGAAGAAGCCGATTCGTGAGAAGTCATCGCAAGTAGTGCGAAATCTCTCTTCCACTGAATTTCCGTATATGAAATTGAAAGTACCACCGAAGAGTGTGCGGGCCTGAAAACACATTCATTACTCATTTAGCACAAATAAACAAACTTCCTCCTCATCGAAGTAATCAACTCCGTCTTCAATCACCAGCTTTCTTTTGCCACCTTGGAACTGGGAAATTAGTTCAGTGAAGATTCTGGAAGTACTCGCTGACCATAGCAAAGTAACGAAGCTCTTACGTTCCCTGCTTCTCGATCGTAATGAGAGTGTTCCCGTTGAAATAGCCTTGCCATGTCAGCTCGAGTATGTAGAAGGAGAGAATTATGCAAGTGAGTCGGATGAGGTCCATGTATCCAATTGCTGTCTGAAATAATCGTGCATGATTTGTATCCAAACAAAAGTAAATCCTGTCTCACATTCACGATTGGATGAACATGCTTGTTCTTTCCGTTCTTGCGGACCCATCCAATCGCTTTCTCCAGAATTGATCTCAGAACTTGGGCGACGAGGATGTAGAAAAGGACTTGGAAGGTGAACACGAAGTAGAAAATGAAGTTAGGAATGATGTCAAACGTTTCCTGTGTCGGTTCGACGAATACCCACTGAAATATCCAGCCTTATATTTCCATTCGGGGAAAATTGATACCTTTCTCCACAGAGCCACAGTTGAATAATGGTAAGTGTGTGTCTGTTCCGGAGAGATTGTGCGAGGAGAAACATATGAGAATGCCTCTTCCGGAAGACATTCATCTTTCAAATCTAATATGAAGCAGGTTTGAAATGAGATTCCGAGTCGTAAGAACTCACCGGTAGAAGGAATCTTCTCAATTATCAACTTCTCTCCTTTTAACTTTGCCACATTCTCCCATAGTTCGATTAGAACTCCTTTGAACTTTCCACATGCATTCGAATAAAAGAATGGATAGTTTTCCTCCTTGTAGAATAACTTCATCGAGACTGCTAGGCCATGGATGTGTGAATGAGTATGGACAAAGAACCGGCGCAGACGGGGCTGTTATCCTCTCCTCCCTCGCTTAGTTTGCTCATCAATTTGTGCCACTCACGCGCCGCTGAAGCACACAAACTCACCAAAAATTCAAGGATAGCTTTAGAGATGTCCGGAAACGAAGAAATTCGTGGTATTACGAAATTATGGCAAATCAAAGTCATAGATCCCATAAAAAAAGTGTGCAACGCGATTAGTCGCAAGCACAAAAATGTACGCATTCTGCTGAGATCGACACAAGATACACTCGGTATTTTAAGGGTTGATAAGGTAAGGAAACCGCTGCAAACATTACATTGGTGAATCCATATTTCAGTTCGCACATTGCTACATTTCAATTTAGCGTTCGTATCTCTGACATGGAGCACTCGTACAAGTTTATGATCGTGGACGACATTGGAGAGGGAGTCTTTCACGTGCAGTTGAACCGCCCCGAAATGCTGAACGCGCTAAGCGTGGAATTGTGGCTGTACTAGTCCGTCACTTTTATGTTGAGTACTATGACGATTCAGAGAAATCGGAGTCGTCTTTAACAATCTAGACAATGACCCCAACTGCCGAGTCGTGATTCTCTCTGGCAAAGGGCGCTCGTTCTGCAGCGGGATCGATTTCAATGGTACAATTCTCAGCCTGTTTTGCATAATTTCAATCCTTTCAGATTTCAGTTCCCAGTTGGTTCTGGATGAAGAATCAGATGCAGCTAGAAAAGGCAGACAGGTTCAATTGCCATTTGGTAATTGGTTCGAATTGAATCGTTCAAGATACTTCGGCTTATTGAGAGCCTTCAATGGTCGACTTCTAGAATCGATAAGGCAAGAAATCACTCAAGTGTACGTATCCACTACTCTCTGTTTTCAGTGTTGCAAACCAGTGATCGCTGCAATTCATGGACACTGCATCTGTAAGAGCAAGAGTTGGAAAGATGGAAAGACTAGTCTTCCTCAGGCGGAGCACTCGATATCACCTCCACCTGCGATATCCGATATTGCACGAAGGATGCCCGATTTTCTTCGAAGGTGATTTCATATTCTATGATTCTTCTGTATGTGGGTTTCCAGGAAGTTGCAGTAGGATTCGCTGCTGATATTGGGACGCTCAATCACATGCCCAAAGTTTGAGTTTTACGTTTAGAAATTATATTTCGTGACAAGAATGCAGATCATTGGCAACCACAGTTGGATGCGTGAAGTGACGATGACTTCTAGAGATTTTGACGCGAAAGAGGCGCTCGAGCAAGGTAAATGGAGATCTGATAGGAGTCAATTCTTGGATCATTGCAGGATTCGTGTCGCGCGTGTGCGAATCTTATGACGATCTGATTGCTGCAGCAAAGGTATATGTAACACACTTGTACAAGCTAACTCTAGTTTAAAGGAAACTGCGAAACTTATTGCTTCCAATACGCCAGTTGCGGTGCAGGGAACAAAGGTGAACGAAAAGTGATATTTTTTCAATGAATTCATGTAAATTCAGATAGTTCTAAACTACGCCCGCGACCATTCCGTCGACGATTCTCTTCGCTATGTGGCGAGTAAATGCATCTAACGATTTGTGAATGAGGAGATTCATTTCAGGCGATGTGGAACATGTCTCAGCTCCAGACGAACGACGTCGCTGAATCTGCGGCTGCGATGATGACCAAGGGACCGAAACCGAATGATTCTAAACTATGATGAACAGCCATTGCAATCACAATGTGTAATAAAAAATTCCAACAACAAATAAAGTGTTCACTTTCAACGGGTGAATGAAATCCATTCTGATCTGTGGAAATGTTTGTAACCGATACATTCAAACTAGCACGAATAGAATATAATTGCTTCGCGGAGCTACAATGCTGAGAATGGACAAAGAACCGGTTCAGACGAGGCGTGTCTCTTTTTTTTGATCATCAATTTGTCCCACTCACGGACCGCTGAAACATGCAAACTCTCTTACATTTCAAACAAATTTTAGCAACGTCGACTTTAGCAACGTCCGGAATTACACTTTTATAGCATAAGTGGAGCAATCAACTATGATTTATGGGTCGAGAAAGTGTGCGGTATTGAGTTTCACAATCATGGAGATCATAGTCACATTATGGTCACATTGCAATCCTAAACAAAGATCACTAGAGTTTCGCAAGAGAATGTGATTGACGGAACAGAGCTGGTCACAAGATAACTACAAGGTTCTCCGCGTTCGATGGTATACAACGCGGTACAAAAAAACATTCATAGGATAAAATTGCATCAGATAAGGCACCGACGCATTTTTTAACCAATTCTAAGGCATATTCTTTTTCAGTAATGAACTACTCTTACAAGTGCTTGTTGGTTCGTGACATCGGCGATTACGTTTTTCACGTTCAGTTGAATCGTCCCAAACAGCTGAACGCACTCGACCCGGTGCTTTGGGAGTGAGCATTCCTCCTGTTTTGGTGATCATTGCCAATTTCAGAGAGATCGGCCGCGTCTTCGTCCAACTGGATGAGGATCCCGATTGTCGTGCCGTCATTCTCTCCGGGAATGGGAGAGCATTCTGCAGTGGAATCGACCTCGTTGGTACCGAGAACTTCTGTGGACAGCAACAGAACGTGATTCTCTTCAGCCTACGCTTCCGCGCTAGGAAAGGACGATGACATGGACGCTGCGAGAAAGGCCCGAGAGGTAAACTGTGATCTCTGATTATCACAAGTTATTCATTCTAGTTACTCCGTGTGCTTGAAAAGATGCAGTGGTCATTCACCCAAATCGAGAAGGTGATAGATGATTGTGTATTGGTACTTATTGACTTGCATTGCAGTGCTGCAAGCCAGTAATCGGTGCGATTCATGGCCACTGCATCGGTTGGAACCTTAATCTTGCAACTGAAACATCAAACATTTCAGGTGGAGCGCTCGATATGATATGCGGTTGCGATATACGGTACTGCTCGAACGATGCCATGTTCTCTTCAAAGGTGAGTTGAATTCCGATACTTACTCAACCTTGACATTCAAAGGAAGTGGCTGTTGGATTCGCTGCTGATATTGGATCGCTCAATCGCATGCCGAAGGTTTTTTGTCCTACACTTTGGAAAAACAATGAAACTCAGATCATCGGGAATCACAGTTGGCTGCGTGAAATTACGATGACTTCACGTGGCTTTGGCGCCAAAGAGGCGCACGAGCAAGGCAAATCAGATAATGAAACTGGCGTAATTGTCGATTGTTGCAGGATTCGTATCTCGTGTGTTCGACTCTTACGACGCTTTAATCGCTGCAGCTACGGTATTCTTGATTAGTGAGAAATTAATAAACTCGAAATGGAAATTGAAGGATACCGCAAAACTTATTGCTTCGAACACGCCAGTTGCAGTGCAGGGAACGAAGGTTGTCAAATGGTAAAATTGTAATGTACTCAATTCGTTTCAGATAGTGTTGAACTACGCGCGAGACCACTCAGTCGACGAGTCACTTCGCTATGTGGTCAGTAACTGATTCTTTCATGCTATGAAGAAACTAACCCAATCGAATTGAGGCGATGTGGAACATGTCCCAACTCCAGACGAACGATGTCGCAGAGTCGGCGGCTGCAGTGTTCAACAGAGGAACCAAACCGGAATATGCTAAACTGTAAACACCCAGCTATGTTGCGTTATCATTGGGTGTTCAGCAATAAAAGTATTATTTTCGTGGTGTATTTTGTTGCACTCAAATCAGTCGAAAAAGATGAAAGACATGAACCAGCATATTTTCAACCTGAAGGATTTCATCAACCGTTGGAGGAAAGTGGATCGTCGCCGCGCATCTTATCACTGAAAAGATGCTCTTTGAGAGCGAAAACAAAGTTCATTGGGTAGAAGGAACGAGTTGATAAGGCGGGAATTTGTTGCATACAACATAGAGTTCAGTACATTTTCCCATTTGAATTGGAGTTTCGTTCCTCAGCAATCTCTTGCTCCTACAAATGTCTGATTGTGGATGATATCGGCGATGGAGTTATTCACGTCCAGCTGAATAGTCCTAAACAGTTGAATGCACTCAATCCCAAGATGTGGGTGTAAGTCGATCACTGCTTTTTGAACATGGTTCAGACTATGGATCGCTTGAACATGGTTCAGACAAGTAGACGGACTTTATTTGACTCTCACGAAGCAAAAGAAGCGGCTGCTAAGATGGATAACTGAAAATAACAAATGAATAGCAAAAGAATAAGCAATTGAAGGAGACCGCCAAAGTGATTACTACCAACTCCCCAGTCGCAGTACAAGGAACGAAGGTAAAAATATCTTAGTTTGAATAATTACTCGATCAACCAATCCGTTGCAGATTGTTCTGAACTACTCTCGTGACCACTCAGTCGACGATTCTCTTCGTTTTGTGGTAACACTTTTTTTTAAATGGTCCGCGATTGACCGAACACAATACAACTGCAGGCGATGTGGAACATGTCTCAGCTTCAAACAGATGACATCACGGAGTCTGCAGTTGCTGTGATGACTAAAGGAAACAGACCGAACTACTCCAAACTATGAATTAGACCCTGAGTTAGATCACGGCACGTGTAGTCACTCTGGCCTCAAGACTATGCTCAAAACCTAGATCGAATAAATACGATAAACTGAATATCTAATGTGTATCTGCCTCAGCCTCATCCATCTTGTCAGTTAGGCAGCTTTTCTCCCCAAATTCTCACATAGTAAATGGAAGTAGTCCCGTGCCCTCTCCCCTTCCAGCTTCTAGTTTTCTCATAAACTATTCAACAGACAGGGGGATGTAAGCCATGGGAACTTTTTGCCATTGCAAGGGGAAGGCAGGTGGCTTCTATGCCTACTTCTTACGACGATAGACCCGTATGGGATCTCGTCTACGAAGGATCGTTCTTCCCTTATCTCTACGATGGAAAGGATGGATCTCTCCGTGGTTTCATTCCAATCATGTGGGAAATTATTGGACAAGCACTGAAGAAGGAGATTCGATACCACCAGATTAGCAGTGAGTGTTTTTACCGTCTTCTTTGCTGTCTTTGTTTTTCCAGACCACCAGGAACAGATCGGAAACGAGTCATATCCTCTGTCTGATGTCGTGATTTGGAACGGAAGTTATCTCGCCTTTGTCGATGGAGCAGAAATAACAGCGAAGAAGATGGAATGGGCCCGATATAGTGTGCCCTTTCTCTACGGAAGAGTAATGTACCCTTAAATATCCGTTCCCAATCCCAATTCCAGTACCAAATCTACGAATCTCTCGGGGAGCAAGAACATGAAATTTCCTTTCTCTCATACTATCTCGTCTTTTCGTGGAGTTCCATCCTTCTGCTATTCATTTGTGTCGTAGTGTTCAATTTCACACTATGGCTTCACAAGAAACTTCTGCCGAGAGAGCACAAAGGTATTCAATAGAGAAATCATATCATGGTTGCACCTTGACTTGAACCAGATGCAGCACACCATTAATAATTCAGGTTTCATCTCTCACATTCTCCTCTCCGCCGCTCAAGCTCTATTTCTTCTTTCGGTTACCCTCACTACTTTCTACCATGGAGCATACTTTCGAGGAGATACTATTGTGACTGTACCGCCTAAGCCTTCGTTAGCTTCTGTAATAGATTCTCGATTAAAATTCAAACATTCAAGGACGCTATCTCAACTCATCTCTTCGCTTGACCACCGCTATCTCCTTCTAGATGTGCCGGGAAGATCGACAATTGCTGTAAGTATCATTGATCCGAGGTTGCAAACAATAATTGAGTTTCAGCAACGCAATCTGATCAGCCAAATTCAATTCCAATCTGACAAGACTCTCTTCTTCAAGCAGTTGTGCAGTGATCGAAAGGCCTTCACATTCCTCTTCAGTGGGGAGAAGTACCAGCGAACGATCATCAATGAGTCCTGCACACTGTCTCCGTGCGCGCAAAACGGGGTAAAAATAATAATAATGTGCTTTCAGAGTGTCTATCAATTCATTGGAGAGGGCGGCCTACAAACCATTCACTAGGATGGGCCTCGACAGTCCCTACACCATCATGACTCCACGTAATCTGACCTCGAGAAGACTCATGGAACGAATTAATGGAGTAATTCTGCAGATGTTCCAAGATGAACAGGTTTCTATCCCCTTTTGCTTCCGAATTGTGACAAAGTCTAGATCGTGTCTCTCTGGAACCCGAGAAGTGTTGACAGTCTGCGTCATTATTATGATGATCAAGCAGTTCCCACTGCATCGTTCAATCCAATGAGGTGATTATTTTCGAATTTTCGAATTTCAGAAACTATTTGCAGTTTGGAGCAGCTGTCCATCGTATTCTACCTGTTCCTCGGCGGTATGGGCGCAGCCATTCTACTGATCATCTTCGAGAAACTCTATTACAAACTGTTCCATCACCGTAACCTCATTTCCACACTCAAGTCTCGATCTAGAGCCATTGTCCAGAAATACTCAGTTGCCGCTCCTCGTTAATCTTATGTGATATGTACAGATAAACGTGAATTCTGGAGAATTTTCTTTATCAAAAGAGTTTGCGTCGATTAATTACAGGAAGCTGACCTAGTTGAGATCATCGGGATTGAGTAGAGATCAGTAGAGAGAGAGATGGATGGAGAGAGAACACGGGATCGAGGAATGGCTGACTATGTTCGAGTGACTATGAACAGCGAGATAGAAAGGGGATGGGGGGGGGAGAGGAGGGGGAGAGGGAGGGGAAGGGGGGGGATAGAGAGATCAATTCGAACCCTAGGAAATGGACTATTACTGTGGGAGTAAAGAATATGGCTTATCACTGGACAATGAACGGTAGAGAGACGGGGAAAAAATATACATATTGGGAGTGAATTGAATTGAGTGACGTTGAGTAGACACCGCGTTCAATGGCGTTCAATTAGAGCTCGAAACAACAACGTGGATGGGATTCTCAAGGGGCGGATATGGGAACCAATAAGCAGGAGCGTAACAATATCAGCGTTGATTTCCAGAATACATGAGAGTGAATTGGGATAAGTAGGATAAACATGGGGATTAAGTATGTAGTACAACTGCGGGATGCAAGTTGTTTCAGGTAGAGATGAATCGGCATGTTGATTGGAGACCTCCGAAGCCTAAGCTAGCCATTATCTATGCAATACAATGGGAATAAACACGAGAAACGTCGATCCGGGGATAAATATCACAATAGGAAGAAGCGAGGGACGAGAAGAGAGAAGTTCAATCAAGAGATGGCTGCAGCGGGCTGTGGCTGTACATTGTTCGTCTGAGTGACTCGACGAGCCGTGATTCGCAGCATCTGCATCTGCCGAATGGCCGCCGTCGCGTTGTACGCCTGCAAGCAACACGTTGGCGACTAATGGGAAACGTCGCCCTGACTGCACCAGTAGGCACACCACGCACCTTCTTCCAGTTGCGCTTTGCCAGCGACTTCTTGAGGTGGGACGAGACGGAACCGTGGATGTCCTTGGCGAGAGCCGTGTCGCCGGAGATCCTGGAGTTGTTGTTGTTGTTTTGACAGGTTGTTGTGATTATCAACAACAAAAACAACAACAAAACAAGATCAAAACACGTACCAGGGATGGGCGAGTGCCTGCTCGCAGTCGTATCTGCTATCGGGGTCACAGCACATGAGATGGGAGATGAAATCCTTCGCTGCAATGCACACGGTTATTTCTGGATTCTGATCCATAATGCACAAGCTGTGTTCCCTTCCATTCCCATCATCATCATTGTTGTTCAACAGCCCTCAATCATGCTTGGAGAAAGCTTTGTTTTGCTCTTGTGCCAAATTTGCTTCCGGCGTGTGGGACCTCGCTTACCCGAATCGGAGATCTGATCCCAGTATGGAGCATCGAACTCGTAATCGCCCTTGATGATCTGAGCGAAGAGATTGGCATCGTTCTCGTCGTAGAATGGAGGATATCTGAATTTCGATTTTAGATATCATTTTGTTATTGACGGAAACTGCAGACTCGGCCTGAAAGTTCTTCAATCCTTTCTAATTTCCGGAAGAGTTTCCCCTCTTTTTCTGTTATCGCGAGTGCCCCCGCTTTCCGGGAAACGAATTCACTAATGTGAGAGAGTGAGATCTGCCATAACAAGCGCACTTATGCTCTATCTTTCTCGGGAATGATCAAGTAAAGGTTCAGAGAAGCCCTGCGCAAAAATTTGAGCGCCATGGAAAACCATGAACCGCGGCGTTCACTAACCCGCAGAGTAGAATGTATGCGATGACTCCGATGGACCAGACATCGACTGCCTTTCCGTACGGTTTCTGCTGCAGAACTTCCGGTGCGACGTAGCTGCAAATTAGAAATGTTGATCTTTGATCTCTCAGCAATTTCCATTTTAAATTCCCCATGATTCAATGATTCAATTATCCCACTAATCCGAATATCGACGATAATTGAATTATTCCGAGTCCAATATTTCTAGTTCTCGTGCTCTACTACAGCCAATAACGCAAATGCGTACGGGATCTGTTCACGGTAATATCCCGATTGCTTATCTTCACGAGATCCCGCAAGGCTTTTCCGTGCGTCATCACATGTTAAAATCTCGAATCGAAGGGGGATAATCGCCCTCAGCTTACCCCGGAGTTCCGCAAGCCGTAGCCATAATGCCCGAGTCTTCCGTCTTCGATAGACCGAAATCCGAGATCATGATCTTGGACTCCTGGAATGGAAGGAAGTCATTAGTGAGAGATGACGAAGTGATGAATGAGGAAGTATTCTCAGAATGGAAAGTGACCTCATCAGAGTTGTAATAGAGAAGATTCTCTGGTTTGAGATCTCGATGGACGACGCCGTTGTCATGCATGTACTGGACTGCTGCCAGCACCTTAATTTGATTAACTATTATTTTAAAATGGTAATTTCGAAAATAACAATGAGATTACTGCAGATTGGTCTCTACTTGAATGTGTGCAGAAAAGGAAGTTTGAGTGAAACGGAAACCCATCCAATTTCCTTATTTCAGTGGAACTACCGTATCAATGCTTCCTTGCTCAAGAGCTATTTCTAATATTGTTGTATTCATCGCATGATAGCGCGCTAATTCAAGAGGAAACGTAAATGATGTGGGAGGAGCAGATCTTTGTGTGCGCGAAGGGAGATTTCCCATGGAGATTCGAATGGCGTCATGGGGAGGAAGAGAGAGAGGGCGAACCTGCTTGATCAGCAGAGAAGCGTCCTTCTCTGTGTAGCTGCCCTTCGCGACGATTCGATCGAACAGCTCACCACCTGAAGAAGTAAAGATCATTTTACATTAGCCACTGTCAGATTTATTTTCTTCCAATTCCAATTTCTTCTTTAAAAAATGTAGTGTTGAAATGCATGAGATGGGTAGCTGAATAAAAGGACAATAATTCGATGCCCTTCACGCCCTCAAAGAGCGGACATATCTTGCCTCTTCTCCCTCTTGAACGAGATGACAAACGATTTGTATGCTAATGAATGCTAATTCTGATGTAGTCTTGTGCTCACTAGTGCAGTGTGAAGGTTAATTGCTAATAAGTTGATGGCGAAATGGACCATATCACTATAACAGGCTAAACTCACTAGTGCACTGTGAAGGTTATCCGCAATCAGATGATCAGTTGGTAGACTAACCGACCGCCCTTATCACCAGATAGACAAGGAATGATTCAACTGACCAGTGACTAGTTCCATCACGAGGTACACGTACTGTTTCTCATCGTACGTATCGTAGAGTTGGACGATATTCTCATGACGAAGCCTGCAAAATGAAGTTATTCCCTTCCACATCATCATTCTTTGTGCATGGAACCCTCACAACATCACGTTCTCCCCTTGTCCCCTTTCTCTCTCTGAGAAGAATGGCCTTTCTCACGAGTGGCTGCACGAATGGGCTTCCATCGGTAGTCGTCCACTCTCTCTCTCATTCCCTTACTACCCTCAGGCATCCCGAAATGAGGCAAGGGCACGGAACAAGACTCTCTCATTGCAAGGAGCGTGCCAAGCGTGTAGTAGCCCATTTCAAGACATCCCTTATTCCTTCCTTTCCCTCGTCTCGCCCCTCTGGCTAAAACCCATCTTACTTATGCGTACGGAATTGCCTCGTTCGGGTTTCTCAATACCCATCTCCTCAAGTCTAGAGGGGAGAATAGGAAAACCTCCCCCGCTCTTGAATCTTCTTCAACGAGGAGTGTCTACGACAACCCTCGAGAGAGATGGAGCATATAAGCCAGCGGCACTTATCGAGAGGAAAGGTCAGCAGGGATTTGAGAGCAGATGAAAAAGAACGAGAACGAAATTGAATCCCACACAGTCGAAAGATCACCCTCCGTCCCCAAGCATCAACAGTCATTCCCTATTGCAAAATTGTCTTGTTGTTGACCACCCACTCGGAGATTTCTTTCCGCACCAATTTTGTGGCTGCTACATTTTTCAGACTACCACAATGATGTAGGGGTTCCAGTGACTTGTGGGTACGGAAAAGATGAGATGAATGACGAATGAACTCACTTTCTGAGAACCTTAATCTCGTTTTCGAGTGATTCCTCCTTTCCCTTGAGGGCTTTCTTGTCGATGCACTTGATAGCCACGAGTCTTCCTCGATGCTCCTTACTCTCGGCCAGGAAGACCTGAGATGAGAGATTAGAGATGAATCTCATTTCTGAATCACAAGACATTTGTCTATCTGAAGGTCACTCATAGATCACTGGACATGCACCCAACGTCTCCAGTCTATTCCAGCTGCTCCTACTGTAGATCCGCCGCTAATGATGATGACTAAGAATGCAATTCGACTCTGGGAACATCGTCGGAAGGAGTGGGATGGCACCTCATTAGTCGGCCTAGTCATCAGCGTCATTCAACCTTCTCCTTCTGTGAAACACTCCCCGTTTCCCCCATGTGCTCTAGTCGTTAATTGAGTTTGATCCATACGAGGAAGCTCTTTTTCTCGACAGAGAACTGACTTGTAGGGCTTACTACAGACACATTATTGCTTCCATTTGAGTATGCATAATAATTTCTGACGCGCCAAACCCGCGTCCTCTTCGGTATTAACCAATGAATAATTTGGCTGCATTTTCGAGTCTCCGAACCGGAATAGGAGTGGTTTCATTCAATTATTTCGCATGCACAGAACGAGGAAGAGCTTTGTTTTCTCACACCCTCAACAACGGAAATGAAGACGCTCCTACGCAACCATTCAAGTCGATTTCATCCATGACCAAACACCTACCAGCCAACTAGTCAACCCGGTCCCATGACTTCTTTTCTCACCACTCAAGGGACCAGAAAAGAGTGTGAGAATTCGCCAGAATGCATTACTAAGAGTGCGGTTCGAGGTGCTGACTGATGTCATGTTATTCATTCGCCATCTCCCAATGGTCTTCATCTAATTACGAGTGGCTTTGGCAGATGATCGACGGAAAACCTGCGCCAATAACTGTAATGGAGTGAAGCAAAGCCGGCAATCGGTGGATAAGCCATCGACTAAGCGGTAGCGAGTTGGGACGAAGTTGATTTGAGCAGATTGTGAGTGATGAAGATGCACACAACTACAGAATAATGCTCGGGAACGGGGATCTAAACTCGAAAAACAATCTAGAGTCTACCAGTCTACCACCGATACCATCGACAGTGCATAGTCTGTTTACGCCGTCAGTTCGAATCATTACTAGCCAAGTGGCCTGTTTTCCCCTCCAGTTCCTCTGCCCTTTCTCAAAGAGTACGACGAAGGAGAAGAGGAAGAGAACAAAGTGGATTTTCTTCTTCTGTGGCCACCCTATAACAACCCTAGAGCTCCTCAATTCTTCCGTCCTCCTCCTTCTCCTTCTTCTTCTTCTTCTGACTACTGCATTTCCTCACTCAGTCTCTGATTCAGCCGGCTAAGATGGCTAAAAATAATCGGAGGCAGCTGAATAGCATCGGGGCGGCTATTGTGAAGTGAGTTAGCGGGTAGAAGAGAAGAAGGGATTGGTCGACGACAACATTGGAGAGGAAATGAGAAGGGAGTGAAGAAGAATGGAGACGACTGGTCGGATGGAGGGAAGAAAGGGAGAGAAAGAAGGATCAGATGACTGGAGTTGTCCCCCGGAAAGGTGAGGGAGAATTCGAATCCTGAGAAGGAGAGGGGAGAGACCCGCCGCGTGATTTGAGACTTGCGCCGTGAGAAATTACTTCTTCTTCTAGGCAATCACGAGCTGATTCGAATCTCGAGGAGGCTAACGCACGGGGCTAAAATGGTAATAACTAGGCCAATAAGGGAGGGGATTAGGAGAGGAGAGAAGCCGATTCTGCGAGTGCTTCTCCTTCTCTCCAGGAGGAGGACGATTACCGGAGTGGAGATGGAGAAGGAGGAGGAGAAGGGGAAAGGACCCGTGAACTTTATCCTATCTTGGACTTCTGCTGACCCATTAGCGTTACTACACAGACACGCTACACTTCACGCATGGACAACGCTCTTTCGATCCCTTGCTTCCGCGCCAATTAAAGTCTAGCCGCGCTCGAATTCGAACTACGTCAGCACATTTTCGCAGGCGCGGAGATTGTAGGCGCATTTTTATTCAGCCACTGGCCAAAAACTGTTTTTGCGATTACAAAAAGACGAAATTTCGTACCTTGGAGAAGGCTCCCGTTCCGAGAACATCGCGGAACTCGTACTTCTCCTTGATCAGATGACCATCGCGTCTCTTAAAGATGGTGGGCATTGAACATGAAGGGATGACTAGAGAGGAGAAGACTGCAGTAGAAGAAGGACGACGACTGAAGAAGGAGAAGAAGGAGAGGAAGAAGGAGGGCGTGTAGTCTCCCCTTCTCTCCCCTCTCCCTCCTCGTCCCTCCAGGCAACACTCCTTCACTCTCCTTCTCTCGTCCTCTCTCTCCCCTTTCCGCTCTCTCTCATCTTGCGCAGTCACGCTTTCCCCTTCTCGCTTTCCCCATTTCACACTAGCGAGAATTTCCCGGGGTTTTCGAAGAGAATTCTAGAGAATACCGATTAAAATGTGAGAAAACTAGGTCGTTTTTCTTGATGTCTCATTCCTAGTGATATTATTATCGAATCTCATGATATTCTAGCTGATCAGGGGACGAAGCCTTGTTCACATAATTTTCTCACCAACTGTGGGCTTCGAAATTGATTGAAAAACGAGAAGAGGGACAGGTAGATTTCCGAAACTGGCTTCAATCTATCCCTACGGTGGGGAAAGAAATGGTGTGAGATGAAGATGTGAGCATGTATCTTCACTGTTTGTTCAGTGATCACTCGGCTATCTTATCACTCCAATCAATGGCCCTTCTCACTGGGGTTCGAGGCACTCTCTACAGCTCTCATGCTCTCTCACCGGTCAGATGGAGTGAGATGGCATAAGACCATACTTCTGCTCTCTCCATTTCCCATGCTCTCTCGCCCCTCTATCCTCATAGATACTCCCCTCCCCTCCTCACCTCCCACACCCTTCCGTCGTCCTCCTCCATCGCGGCATGGCCCATCTGATGCATCATCGAACACGACTCAGTTGCTGTGGCTGCTACTCCGAATGGGGACGGAAACATCGCTAGAACATTGCCCATTTCGAATGAATGAGAAGAGTCGAAGGGATGGCCCACGGGACTCATTAGAGGAGAGGCGTGACTTACTTTCAACTGATAGAGTCTGTCTCAAGTATTTGCGTGCCTATTAGCGAAAGTTTGCCAATTAACGAAATCCCGTGAAGGCACTTGACATCTACTTTGTGCCTGTCTGTGATACTTTTGTGATAAGACCGGAAGTTATGATTCATGATCGGACGTGAGAATTTAGTGCTTTTTAATGATTCTATCATCTATGAAGTTTCCCGAAACTCACGATGTCGCTGTGATCAGCGACTGTTCTCTCTTGTTCTTGCACCGAATTCGCCTCGACTGAAATGTCGAAAAATAATGGAAAAGTGATGAGATGATGACATTACGAAATGATGTGCGACCAACGCGAAAAGATGGATTACGGATGGATTAGCAGGGAAGAAAATGGGAAGATGAAAAAGATCTGAATGTCACAAGACCGAGACCAATATCACCAATACTTGGCGATAATGCGAGGCACGGTTAATTGATTCCGAAGCACATTGTAGGGGGAGGTGCACTATTGTAGCCTCTAGTCAACGACAATATAGAATGGGATCCAAAGAGCGAACTAGAAAGTGATCAAGGAGATGAAATGAGGTGTTCTGAAGCATCCATAGCCGGTAATTTTTCCCAGAACCGGTAGAAATGACACTAAACAACCGTTCTAAAGGCTATTCAGCTAGAAAAGGACGACTATCCCAATGGACACTTCTGTGAGCACTCGTCTCAACTAACTGGTAGAGTGAATAACAACGACTCTTCAACTTTTCACTGCCGTCCACACACGCGATCAGTCATTAGACGAGGCAAAGAAAGGCAAGAGAAGGGGTTATTTACAGACTCAACTGAGCGACTCAATTCATTCTCTCTCTGGTGACTGTCAGTCAACAATAGAGAAATGATTATGATGGTTCAATGCGGAAAATATGGTATCACTCATTCCAGGTTTGCACGGATGAAACATTCATGGAATGATCGAGAATAGCAAAGCAAGCTCGGAGAATATGCACAGAATGCACAAGCGATATTGAGAGCGACTATGAATACTTCAGTTGACTTCATCTCAATCCGCTACAAAAATGGCCAACGGAAGGTATCTCAATAGAAATTTGGCGCCATGTGCGTAGGTTACGCAGTGTGAGAGAGATCGAGAGATCACATCTGAGTTTATCACACGTTCTTTCTCACAAAACAGACAGTGCATTCGATCAAGCGACTTCCCCCGTACGGTGACTAACACGGAAAGGCATTATCCTCATTCTACGAACTTCTATTGAACAACGGACGGAAAACATGCATTATCTCGCCTATTCTGAATGAGAGACTAGAAAATGAAGATGAGGGAGAGACTAGAGAAGAGACCTTATCTCGTTTGAATTTGAGAAGGCAAATGAGGATTAAAAGGGGCGGAGTCTGCGAATGAAGAAACATGAAGGGGCAGAGATTATGGTAGGAAGAGTGAGGAGGGGCTCTCTCTATCCCATCTATCTCGAAAACATTCCTTCTGCCCACTAAACGGATATCCAATTCGATGCGAGAAATGAACCGATTTCCTCTGCATGAGAAAGCCAAAAACCAAGGATTGACAAGAAAATGAGAGAAGGAGGCATGAAATGCGGAAGAGAATTTGGATGAAATGGGATTGGGAGATGGAAACGACGTGTCTGAGACGAATCAGAGGAGGAAGGGGAGGATAGGTGAAGCAGACTCTTCTTCCGATTCAGTTGAGCAGCAGAGGAGAGGACTAATGAGCCGATTTCATCTCGAAATCGGCCTCTGCTCGAATTAGCACCATACACCAATCCCTGCACACAGATTGCAAGCGCCGGAAATATTCCAGGAATGGAATGTTTTCCTCATGCCAATCCACCACAGAAGATGCATGTTTGCAGCATGCGGGAGAGAGAAGTGATATCACCTCTCCCCAGATACAGTCTGATTGCGGAAACAATCATGCATGGAAATAGGGTGCTATTATTTCCAGTGGCTACTGTGCACTAGACAGGATATTGCAGGTGATAGAGAGACAGGACAGGCTGTACGGCAGAAAGTACAGGGAGTCTGTGCAGCATAGGGATAGAGAGACAATTACAAATCTCGTTCCTTCAAGAGAGGGAAATTGAGTCAAGTGACAACCATTCTTCGCCTCCTTCCATGGATACGAATGGTTGAATGCGCCTCGTAAAATGGAGAGGCGATTCGGCCTCTCGGAGAGATGGAGAAGAAAGAGATTCAACGTCTATGGTAGGTGAAATTCCCATTTCGGATGAATCCTTGGAAGACTAGCGGCATCACCGTTGATAAGGTCTATTGATATGAGGAGACATTTATCTCTTCTTGAAATCCCTGAATGGCATCCCAAAATAAGTTATCCAATCAGAAGAAATGTGAGAAGAGGGGCTCCTCACATCACTCCTAGTCACATTTTCGTGTTTGTGTGCCTATTTCCATCCCCATTCTATCTTCTGCTCACGGTCTCCTCCCTCTCTACGGGTCTCCAGTTTCCCTTCATTGGGCGGGAGGAGGAAGAGAACAAGAGAGTGATGCCATTGACTCGATCTGACGGGTCTCGAGAACGGAAAGGTAGACGGAACTCACTCGAGCGATAGACTTTCGCCCTAATCGAATGAACTCGAGACCTAGAAGAGTTCCTCGTTGCGAAAGATCACGCACCACCACCCACAGATTGAAATGGCAAGAGATTATTATTTGTTCAGAATCATCTGATAATGCCACGATTATCAAATCATGGTGCTTGATCCCTTCGAAGCTATCGCATTTCAACAGAGATCAAACGCGCAAATTCGATGAATTTCTGATAACGACCTAATCAGAAAGACGATAATTGGACTAAGAGCCAACGGAAACGCTAATTTGCTGATAAGGTCGCATGACTGATTAGAGAGAAAGTGAGGAGCAAAGCGGGGGAGTGAGTGCTTCCGATTAATCACAAGTTGAAGATGGAGTAGATGTGAGAGAGAAGGGCAGAAACCCGATTAATCAACGCTGTCGTAGATTGAGGACGGAAACCCCGATTGAGCTCATTCCCCTCCATGCAATGCGACGCATTTCCCGTAGAAGGACGTCTACGTAGGCAGATTAGGGATAGGAACTGACATCAGAATCACATCACAGATTAGATATTGTGTGCGTGTTTGAACCGCCGAATGAAGCAAACAAGCGAGTGAATGAGAAGCGCACGAGAGGCGAACGTCACTATGAACGACCGTCCATTGTGAAAGTGCGAGAAGTCTCGTGTAGTGAGAATCTTCTCGGGTGAATCAGTTCAGTGAAGGGAAAGGGAGTGGATGCTGACTGACACTGGACGAGTCTGGAGGCGAAAATGGAGTCTCGAGGATGGGAAAGAGGGTCTTCTCTATGGGGATGCAATGGGATGGAAGAACGACCCAGAAGATGAATACAGAGAATGGAGAAGGAGAGAGTTGAGTGAGTGAAACACAGTTGATTACTCATTCAAGGAAGAGAAGACGATTGATGGATCGTCGAGAGATGAATGGAAGACATTCAGTCTAATGAATCGCTCATAGATCTACGAGAAACTACGAGCAATTTCGATGAATGAATGCTGTTTCTGCAGAATGAAACGTCATGGCTGCTAGATTCACACTGTCTTGTGACTGAGCGTTACTAGGTATGATTGTGCGCAGAAAAACCAAGAGAATTCCGAAGGGAAAAACTATGAAAAAACAGCTTTTTGTAGCGCGCAATGCGCTGATGGGAAAGTACGGTGGATTGTCTAGTGTAGCAGCGTGATTACGGGAGTGGACAATTCCAGCTCTAAATAGATGCAAAGGCTGCTGTAGGCAAGGCTGCAATTCCTTGCACAGCTTGTACAAAACGTTGATTGTCGCAGTGGTGGCAGAGGGGAAGAGTTGACAACAGGAAGAGAAAGGGTCGTTGTGTAACGAGAATGGATGTAGGCTGAACTAGACTGGCAGCTGCTCCGTCTATGGTTTCAGATTCCCCAGAACACGAGGGAACAATAGGGCAATAATGTTATTCCTCGTGGGGGCATTCCCGGGAAACAAAACGATAATGAGAGGAAGGAGGAAAAAAAGTGAGTAAGAACGATCTCGATTGACGCAATCGCCGTAGATTCGTGGAAACCGCATAGAAACGGGAAATCTGATCACTGCTCATGGGGAAATCGTAGTTTGAGGTAATCCCCCCTCATTATGAGCGAATGATACAAATTGATCGGAGATTGGAACGTGAGAATTGAAGCGGCCGTAATGCGAAGTAATGAGAAGGATGGTGAAACAGGAATAGAACATTGAGCAACCGAGAATAGAGAAGGTGTTTCCGGCGAAAGGAAGTAACTCAGTCCAAGAGGGAGAGTTGTTAAGTGAGTCGAGTGGATAGAGGGCCCACTTCTTCCAGAGACTCGAGAGAGAAAGAGTGTTTCCTTCTTCTTCCAACCCTTCCTCCCCTTCTTCTTCCCCATCTATCTGTCTTTTCCCCCTTCCCAACCCCAAAAGAGGGCCTTCACTGGAATGGAGATGCATAAGAGACGAGAGGCAGAGAGAGAGGAGAGGAGGACTCGCGCTATTGTTCTCTTTTCTCTTTCCCTCTCTCTCTCGGGAGTCTAGCGTTCTTTTCACCCGAAGATGGCATTTTTCGCGCGCTGAAGAATGAGTGCGAGAAGGGTGAAGAATTCTTAGAACAGACCACCTCTCTCTTAAAATATGGCCTTATTTTCGCACCGAACAATACCCAAGTCGAGTTGACGAACCAAAATTGGACGGATTACCCAACTGGCATTGTTGATGGACCGGTGCAGCCAAAACAGGGGATGATGCGATGGAAATAGCTGTGAATAGGGGCTGGATATAGCTGCTGCAGAGATGTGTGATCGTCTTCGACCAGCTAATGGAAACGGGGATAATGGAATAAGGGAAAGGAATCTGCACTATTTCAGTCGTCGTGTTGACTAAAAGGAATGGAATGGAATGGGACGAGATGGTCGGGTAAAGGGCATTACATGAATTTGCCAGGCGTGAATTTCCCTGTGCGTGGTGTCTCTTCCGTGCGAGACAGGTATCAGAAAACGTTCTACAATAAATGCCAGCGCAGTGGTGGGAAAATTCAGATAGGATAGACAGGTGAAGAGGTTGTGACGCAAATCCGAATCCTAATTCAGCCGATGACCAAAGCATCGCTGAAATTAGAGCACCGAAGGCAGGTGATGCACCGTTTGAGAGCACGAGTGTAGAATGCAACGGAAGGGGCAGAAAATAAGGAAGTGAGGAGTGGTTCCATCCATATTCTATCCGACAATGTCTTCACTGCAGATGAAAGTCATCTGCAGTAACATCGCCGTTATTTGAGTCTTCCACTCTTTGAAGGTAATCGCGATGCAACCACTTTAGGAATTCATCCAATAAGATACACACATCTTCACATTAGATACCTCTTTTTTGGCCAATATTGCAAGTTCATCAAGATTAGAAGGCACATGACTATTCTCTTTCTTTTTCTGAAGAGCTTCAAGTCCCATGATTGCTTCTTTCTTTTCTGATGTTTCACTACCTGCTCTACATGATATGCACATCTTTATTAGGCAGAGATTCGGCATCACTGACGGGGGAAATGAGATAGGGGAGGGCAGATATGGTGGAAGAGAGAGGGGAATCATTGGCAGATATATTAGGACCACTACAGCCGCTGCAGCAATTGATGCAGCAGCACCCGCAGAGAGTCGACTGAAGGGCGGACGAGAGGTGTTTACCTGCGAAGCAATCGATTGGTTACGGTAGAATGATACGGTAGGGTACTGTAGTATCGATTCACCTTCTGGTTCCATCCTCGAAGAAGACTCCTCCGTCAAGGGCGCAGTACTTGGGGCAGATACCGCGCTCTCCGTTGGGTCCGGCGTTTCCGTCCTCTCCACGGGGACCGGGCGAGCCGGCGGGTCCGATGGGACCGGGAGGACCGGGAGGTCCGGGAGGTCCGTTCTGACCGGGCTGTCCGTCGCGACCGGAAGATCCGTCGGGGCCGGGAAGTCCCGAGGGTCCTGCAAACGAGAGGGAACTCAGTTGATGAGTTCGGAATTGGAGCGAAACTGAGCCAGATGCGATTTGTTCGTTTGGAATGAGCGAAATTGCGAGATTGAGTGGCCAGCTGGAGTTGTTTTGTGAGTAAGTTCACCCAAGAGAGAAGAAACCTCGTGATGAGTTCGTGATTGGGTTTGGCTAGTGGAAGAGATCTATGGAAACGAGCTCAATCTCTTACCAGGCTCTCCGGGGGCTCCAGCATCTCCGGGGGTCGAGGGACTGGACTGTGCGGGTCTTCCTCCATCTCCTCTTTCTCCATCGCGACCGGGGTTTCCGGCGGGTCCGGGAGGTCCGTTGGGACCCTGCTGTCCGGGAGCGCCGTTGTTACCGGGACGTCCGGGATTTCCGGGACGGCCAGAGTTTCCGGGTGATCCGGGAGCTCCCTGGGGTCCGGGAGTGCCGGGAGGGCAAGGGTTGCAGGGAGGAACGTCGAGCTCCTCGCAAACGATGGGCGGGCGACCGGGGGCTCCGGGTCTACCGGGAGCGCCGGGGATTCCGGGCTTGCCGTTGGTACCGGGGAGACCGGCGCGTCCGGGGTGACCGGGCTTGCAGCAACCTGAGAAGAAAAGTCAGTTAGTGATTGGATGGCTTGGGGTACGGTAAGTTCCGGTACTCACCAGCGCAAGCTCCTCCAGCCTGCCTCTTGGCGCGACCGGCGGTAGAGTTGGCGGCCATGAGATGGGAGGGGACAACGGGCTTCTTGTGAGTCATCTCCGACATGATGTCACGAGCGGATCCCTGAGTACGGTAGGTTAGTGTACTGTAGTTCATGCACTTTCGAGTTACTGATAGGTTACAGTGTGTTCATGAACGTAGTATGTTCATCTCACAGAACATCACGCTGACATTCATTAATGACGCGCAGAGTGGCTAATCCTGTTGGAATTTGACGCAAGAGGCGAAAATGATGATGACTGAGAAGCCTCCATCATCATTTGAATGAGTCACAATTGTTGTTTGGCTCCTCTATTTCTCCCGAAATGATCACTAATTCAGATGTTTTGCGCACACTTCAGCAGAATTTCTCCGTGAGTTTCTCGATGGCCGATGACTTGTTATTCTCATTAGCTTATCACTCTTGAGAGGGGTCCCTCACGTGCCTTCCCGAATAACAGGAAGCCCCCCCATGCCTCCATCTATCTTTGGACCCCTCGGGGCATGGGGACTGAGGGACCTCCAACCCCTCAAGTGACTCTGTAGTAGACTGTCACTAGTACTGGTAAGTGACTCAAGGTAGCGAGAGTGAGGGAGGGAGGGAAGGGAGGAATGCCATTGCGAATGAATAGAGAGAGGGAAGAGGGCGCAGTGAAGGGAATGGCTCCCATCCGTTCCACCGTTGCGACCGGGCCAAAGAAATGAACGAACGATTTCGATGAACGGTTAGAGAGACAACGAAAAAAGGAGGAGAAGAAGAGGGCAATCAATCATTGATAGGCAGGAAGCTACAGTACTAAATCAGAGAAGCACGTGATAACTGCGAAATGGATAGATCTGAGATTTCCATTGATCATGGACACAATAGCATTAGAATCGCGAGGCATACCGATTTCAATGCGCTTCCACTGTCACTGTCATGGTGGGTGCGCTTTAGCGTGAATTCCCAGACATTTTAGATAATAATCAGCGGATGAGAGTTGCCTGCGAACCAAAATGGCGAATTCATCGTACCTTGCAGAAGGAAAGGTCTCTTCTCGTCTGCTGCTCGACGTGCTCGACGAAATTGTAGACGATCGGCATGGAGATGCAGACGGAGAGAACTGCAAATCACACCTTCATGCTCCGGGTTTCACTTCCTCATTAGCAGAAACAGCTGAATTCACGTAACAAAATCTACTCAAATATCACGCTCAAGACATTTCAAAATGACCCTAATTCAAGAGTTTTCTGCTGGTATAGCGAAAGGAGTGGCGTACCTGCGAGGATGGAGAAGGTGACTGCGGCGTACGCGACTGCCTTGTAGGCGCGCTCCCGAGGATCGTCAGAGCTGAAACCGGGAATTTACGGATGCCTATTTGACGGCTCTACGATAGGCTACTGTTTCGTGCATGAATACTGTGAAAGCAAGTGAAACTGGCGGAAGGTATCAGTGAAATGGAGGAGAAAGTAGAAGTAATAAGATTGAACTCACCAGTCAGTCATCGTTCGCTTCTCTTGGTTGCTTCGCTTCACTTCGGGCCGACCCAAAGCCACAACCAAAGATGCTCCTCGAAACCAGCTCTGCTTATATAGACGAGGCAAGACTGTACGGGGATGTGGAACGAAGAGAGAGTATGGGGATTGATGAGAGTGAGGGGAGGAGAGGGAGGAGAAAGGAGAGTGAACCCCCTCGAAAGGAATCGTTTCCGAAAAAGTCAAAGGGCACAGTGGCTCTCACTCACTTTCGCTACTCAAGTAGAGGGGAATAGCTGACTGATAAAAAGGCCAATTTCGCCCTGAGGGAAGAAGGAAGACTGTTGCATGGAGTGGGGACCAATGCAGTAAAAGAACGGCTCTGCATGGAAAATGTAGCTAAAAAGAGCACTAGAGTCAAGAGATGTGCATGTTAAGGACTCTTCGGCGTTCCTTCAGGCATTGAACTAGTCTGTAGTTTGATGTTTAGATGTTCAGTTTACGATCGCCATTTGGTCTCGATAAGTTTCTCGATAAGTTACAGTAAGTATCGCGTGATCATCGAGTGATCAGCGAAAGTTTCGTCTATTTTCGCTTTCTCTCCCTCTTTCTCCCAGCATGACTTTCACTCTTCATGTAACAAACACTTGAGAAGGAGAGAAAGCCTCTAACGGGCGCTAATTGAGACGATTTCCCTTGTCTTCTCTCCCATCTTGGCCTTGTTTTATGATCAGTCTGTACCCTTTAGTCCTTTAGTCTCGTGCACTCGACAAGTCCTCAACAAAGTTGCTTCATTTACTACAGTTAACAGTGTATTCTGACATGAGAATAAGGGATGCGATTATGCTACAGAATGGGGGTTGGAGTCGAGTCGGCGATGATAGTGATCGAACCAGGATCTAGACTCATTGCACTGAAGGGTTACGAATAGATGGTGTCCAATATGGTACATACTTGGGGGTATAATAAATAGACGCATAATAAGAGAATGTGTGGTAATACATGGTAAGTCGGGGAAACCTCGGATAGTAGGGAACATTTTCGTGTGTGTAGAGAGTTAAAAGTACAATGAAAGGGTGCAAAGAATTGTTGGGTTGATATCCATAGTGGGGGGTTTACGCACTGTATTAGAGGGAGGGATACATATTATTTTGATTAGAGAACTTGGGGAGGAACCGATGTACTGAGGAGTACGAGTGGTGAAAGACTGTTTGGATGAGGAGAGGGAGACAACGGTTGCATTGGAGAGTCACTCAGGTTGTACAGACAGTTATCATCGGTGCTAACCTGTAGATGGAGGGGACTAGAAGAGAGAAGGAGAGAAGGGGACAAGAGGGCAGGGGGACGAATACATAGGAGAGAGAATATGGCTAAGTGATCGGGAGTGTGACGAGAAAGGCATTCGACTACGGAAGGAACTACGGTTAGAGATCATCGAAGAAGGGAAGAAAGGAAGGAAAGAACCCTACAGAAGGGGGCTTTTGATTCGTGTGAAGGGTGAAAGAACGAAAAGATTGGGGTTAAGCACATCCCGAATAATGGCAAAAGAAACACACACTGGGGCACACACACGGGAACAAAAGTATACATTCACGCAGGAAATTGGGAATACACCGGCGAGAGGAGAAATCGGGAGAACGAGGAAGAAGATGGAGTGCTTCAGTCATGACTCGGGATGGAGGGGGGATGAACAATGGAGGAGAGGGTATTCACACGGATGGTTTGGCTCAGAGCGGGTCTTGGATGCAAGCGGAAACCCGGGCTATGGAGAGAACAATGGAGAGGGAAAGGTGAAGTAACGGTACATAGAAACACTTGACTATCGAACAATTGGGGTGCCTAGACAGGCTCTAGAGAGGACCGGCTGGCATCTGAGGCAGTTGCAGTCCGAGATGGGTCGGGTAGCGACCCACCATCGGCTGCAGATTGAGAGGGGGAAGGGAAGGAGCAGCAGGTTGCTGGCCAGTCACGGACTGCAGCAGTTGCAGCAGCTCCATGGAGAGGCTGGACTGGGGAGGAGGAGGGGGAGGCTGCACGGGAGGAGCTGCAGCACTCACTCGCTGCTGCAGCTGCTGCAGGAGGAGGTTGGTCAGCATCTGTTGCTGCTGGTCGAGCAGACCTGCAATGGGATCATTAGCATGTTACTCATTCTTCACGCTCAAAATTCTCCAAGAGCATGAAAAAATGCTCACCCTTGAGTAGATCTGTGCTGTTCGGTACTGGAGCAAAAGCCGAGGTCACCGACGCCGTCAGCGAGGCCATCTCAGGCGCGGCCGCAGCTCCCATGGGCGCCTTCGCGCCGCCCAGCGGGCTCAGCTCCTGCTTCTGCTGCAGCCACGACGGAGTGGTCGGCTGCGCGCCGAAGCCAAAACCTCCGAGCTGCGGCTGCTGCTGCAGGAATGGCTGCTGCAGGGACAGCGCCGTCGGTTGCAGAGGCTGCAGCCTCTGGGGCGACTGCAGCTGCTGCTGCGTTCTGCCGACAGCAGCGTAGATGTTGGGCACGGCCATGGAGGGAGGAGTCGGGTCGAGAGAGAGCTTGCGACCCTCGACCAGCATTACGTTCTCTTCGCCGCCTGGAATTGCTTCGATATTGATCTTTTTTGGATTAATCGATCAATACGCTCGCCAATTATCGATTAGCTTACCAGACTGTCTGTGCAGACTCGAATCATCATCCGAACTCGTCGAGTTGATGGGTGATTGTGACTGGCGGAGATTCGATGATGACGAGGACGAAGCTCCCGATGAGTTGAGGAACGCGGCGCACGTCTCGTGATGGGCCTTCAGTCCACTGCTGCGAGAGTACGTCTTGTCACATCCAGTGCAACGATGTCTGTAGTATTGATTGTTCAGTTGATGTCAATCGATAATTTCGAATCTTCTCCCACACGTCAAATTGTTGTGGCCGCGCGGGCGTAACACATTCTTGAGCGAACCTTATCTGCGCACTAAACTCGTTTGCCGCTCATCGTTTCTTTCCTTTTTTGGGAACCCCAATGCGTTCCGCGCAGCAAACTTTCTCGAGAGAAGGGAAAGCAATTGGGGGATCGATTGTAATTAGGGTGAATAGCTTACGTCTTCTGTGGCTGTGGCTGATGAGTGACCATTCCTTGGAGGAATTGGTCGGTCGATGCTCCGAGAGCCGCGGCGACCGACTGGTTGAGGTCGTAAGGCGCCATCGATCCGCCTCCGGGCACCGCGCCCAACGCGTGAGTCGCCTCGTGCGCCGTGAGCTGTGACTTCTGCAAAGATAATCTTTGATCGAGGAGTGATTTCGAAATACCAATAATTGTCTCATCAATGAGCACTCTTACACAGTGAGTAAGAGTGTTCAATGAAGGGACAATGAGCCTCGCTCTCAACAACGAATCGATAACCTTCCCTCAGTGATTACCGTACCTGGATGAAGCTCCTTCCGCACGCCTCGCAAGAGTACGGTCGTTCCCCAGTGTGAGTCCGCTCATGGGACTGCAGATTTCCTTGAGAGGCGAATGCCTTCGGGCAGAACCGGCAAATGTACGGTCGCTCGCCCGTGTGCGTGCGGATGTGCACCTGCGAGTACGGTAGTTAGGTAACGGTATTTGACGCAGTTATCGTTCGGCGGTGAGGCTACCGTACCTGCAGACTGCCTGCGTACGCGAAGCTCTTGTGGCAGAACTTGCACACGTGCTTGCGCTCCGTTTGCTCGTGAACCTGCAATTTGTATTTAACGTTTCGTTGATTTCGCCGATTCCGACTTTCCGGATTTAGCACCGACCTGTCGTACGTGCAGCTTGAGGTAGTTCTTGAGGGTGAATGTCTTGGTGCAGAACTGGCAACGGAAGACCTTCTCTCCGTGTGTCTTCTTGTGAGTGTAGAGAGCGGAGGGTGAGGAGAGACACTGAGATGGGGTACGGTAAGGGATAGGTTAGGCTACGGAAGGAATACGGTACCTTGTCACACTTGGGGCACTTGTAGTTCCTGATGCCGAGATGGGCACTCTTCTCATGGACAGTCTTCGTTCCATACTGTGCGAATGTCTTCTCGCAGTAACGACATTTGTACCTGAAGTTGGTCGAGATCAGCCTCAATCCCTTGACATTTACTCAAATTACCAACTAATTATTTATGTTCTCATTCACATGATTCCTAATTACTCCTCAAGTAGGATGTTTTTCATCCAAGAATAGTTCCCACGAGGAACCTCAGTGTTGCGGAATGGGTTCATGTTGCAAGAAATGTAATGAGAGATGTGAGCTAATTTGGATAATTGGTGCATAATCCAATAAATCGCGTAAAAAGTAATAGGAGATGCGTAACTAATTTGGTGATTTATATCAAAACATCTCCTCTAAGCTGAAATTGGAAACAAGAATCGGCTAAACATCACAGAACCACAGTGCAAAGAGCCTACTCTATTCCCCACAAATCCGTGAAATAACTGACGGTCTCTCTCCCGTATGCGTCCTCTCGTGCACTTGCAGCGTCGCCTTCTGCGCGAAATTCTTGTCGCAGTAATGGCACTTGAACGGCTTCTCGCCCGTGTGACAACGCTTGTGCGACTCGAGGATAGAGAGATACGGGAAGGCCTGCAAGAGATCAAAGATCAGATCAGTCTTGCGACCAGGCAGCTGCAGCAACCTCCTCCTCACCTTGCTGCATATCTCACAGATGTGCTTCTTCTCTGGCTGCACTCTCAGACTGTCGTGAGGGTGATGAGGAGGAGAGTCGACGTTCACTCCAGAGGAGGAACCAGCAGAGGTGGGAGAGTGACCGACGAGCTGAAATAACTCAGTTTATGACAGAAATTTCGAAAATGATACCGTACCGCATTCAGCCAAAACCTAACTAGAAGATTCTGAAGGAGGGCGCCGAGCATTTCCTACTGAGAAATGACACTCGAATGGGAGGGCTCAGATTTGTACCCGCAGCTTCGAAGGGAAAGGCAACTATTCCAGTAAGAGACCAAACACGAAGAGGCGACGCGAATTTGTATGCGACTCTATCACATGCGGATTCGAGATTATCTGCGCCCGAAAAATGAAGTGATTCTAAGATGTCCTCCAAAATTATGTAGATGCTTCGATCCCCAACGACTTATGGCAGACATGACTTGAAACGTATTGCTTTTTATGAAAGTGATCTCTCTCGCTACGGTTGTTTTGTTGTTTTTCGAAAATCGTGTGACCAACAGCTGTGATTTCAGCTTGCTCCAAACAGTCTGTTGATTTGGATACATCACGAACCACCTTGTTTACCAACTACAATAACAAACCCGCGTGTGCGGTCATTTCCAGAAATCAGATACTTGAATTGTATCTGAAACCGAAAAATAAATGTACCCACCTCTCTCGGGGGTGAACTAGATTCATCAGTGGCGATGCCCGAAGAAGTAGATGAGTGGGCGTCCTGAATTTATAATTCGGCATAGTGTTTCGAAACTTTCTGGGCAAAACATCTGTCAAATCAAGCACAAAACTTACCACTCCGCTCACATTCGAGGCCGGACTCGAAATGGAGCTTTCCTCCTCAGCAAAGTGTTCGTCCTCGTCCATCTGAATGATTTAATCAATATAAATCGATAGTCCACAACTACCGTACCTGCTCATGAAGCTGGGTCATCATCTGATCGGGAGGCGCTGCTGTGCTGGCTGCAGAGACGACCATGTCGGCCATCTGGAATCGATTGGGTTACGGTAGGGTACCGTAGCCGTCAATCACGAACTGACAGCAGCGGAAACGACGTGCGAGATCAGACTGAGAAGGGGAAAGTTGCGAGAAAAGATTCTGGGGCGCGAAAAAGTGCAATTTCGGTCGGAATTGCGGGGTTGGCGATGGGATCGCAACACTTTCTCGAAGATGGCTGAGAGAGTGAGAGACGGCGTGGAAGTGCCTATTAGATCGGGGTAGAAACCTATCCTCGGCACGGCAAAAGTGTCAGGCTACGGGGTGGACGGCTAATTGCTCTCTCTCTCTCTGTGAAGAAGGAATCGAATGTTGCGAAACTATGTTTAGAATCAGCCGGAGGGAGCTGAGAACCGACGGTCTATTGCCTTGTGCAGGCCTCTCTCATAGTTCAAGTCTGCATCGGTCCTCGTGCATAGTGCATCGTCCCTTCTATTCTCTCTCCTTCTTCTCTTTATCTCTCTTCTCTTCTCCTCGCCGTGCCATGCAGTGACCACCAGCACGAAGAAAAGAAGCAGAGGAAGAAGCAAAGTGCGATAGGACTCGAGAGGAAGAGAGGGAGGGAAGAGGATGAAGAGGAGAGAGACGACAAAAGTGGGGGGGGGGGCGAGGGGGATTGTAAAGAATGAGTAGTAAATCCTAAAATATCCTACAGTCGAAAGCTAGAAGCCCGACTATTCCAGTCAATGGTCTGCCAATCAGCTGGCTATCTATTTCGGGCATTGATTATTCGGGGAAGTGGCGTCATTGTTGGTTCAGCTTCAACACTGCAATTCTGTATCAACTTTCCACTATTGCCAGCTGTCCATCTCTATCATAATAATTCCCGCATTTGCTTCTCCACAGGGCAAACACTACACAGCACTCATGGGTACACTCATCGAGGGCGAGAGGAGGGGAGGGAGGGAGAGAGAGGCGGAAGGAGCGAGAGAGTCCCGACGGTCAGAGAGTGGTCAGTTGGGGGGATTCTCCTGAAGGCGCTCTCTCTCGCTCCTCTCCCTCTCCTCCCTCGTTTCTGGTGCTAGTCCGTGCCTGCAACACCCGCCACACATACTCTCTGTTGATGGAAGGGAGAGAGAGGGAGAGAATAACTATACGGAGGGAGAGAGAGGAGAGCAATGCAATGAATCAGAATGACAGAGGAGGACATCAACTGATCCTTAGGGAATGAAGGGAGGAATGGAACAGAGAGCAACTGACGATGATAGCAAAGGAGACTGTGCCAGTCACGGATACTGTAACCCTCACGCGATTACTGTAAGCGTAAGAGTGAGGTACGGTAGCACAGAGATTCAGAATGAGGAGAAGAATGAGGAAACTTCGTGAACTAGCGTCGGATTCCACGACGGGGCACGGCCCTTGATTGAAGTCTCTAATGAGAATGAAGGGAATGAAACATCTAATGAAGGCCTTCAACAAACGTCCAAGAGGTGCCCCAAACCGAATGAAGTCTTCCCCTCTCAAAAGGGCCAAGCCATTGTCCTCTCCCTCTCTCTCTCTCCTCCTTTTTCCAGGATCTTCCAGAAAAGGACACTGGCCGGCACGGCAGTCCTTAGTGAGTCGGGAACGCACTCTCTCCATTCCATACACTCTCTCGCCCTCTCTGTCCATCTGCCCTCTCTTGAACCTCGCTCTCTCTCACTTTAGACTTCCGGACGCGCTCGTTTTTCTGAGCGCCGCGAGATGCACTTTTCCCCTCCCTCTCCCTCACTCTGTACCAGGCCGCGGCCTAACCCCTGAGGACGGATGGAGAGGGGAAGAAAGAGTGGTCTGTATCCGCTTTCAGGTAGAACCGTGCAAGGTGGCACGGCAGGAGGGATTACGGTAGAGCGTGACCTACCCAGAGTACTGTATCCGCAGAGGTCAGCGGGCGATAACAACGGCGATTTGCAAGGTGCGAGAGGGGATCAAAATCGAGCACCGCTCAGCAGAACAGCAAAGGTTGAGTGGAGGGAGATAAAAATGAGACATCGAGTTGAGGTCAGCGAAAAAATGAGATGAGAATCACTTGTTGTCCGATAAGAGGAAAAGAGAAAGAGAAAGAAGGCAGTGCCAGGAACTTGAGAGAATATTGAGAAGATTAGCACCCTTAGAGAGGAGTGAAGCCCGATTCTGAGGAGATGATGGTAAAACGTGCTTGCGAAAGGAATGCGATCAGACTACGGTAAGAGCTGGACAAGAGCTACCGTAGCGAAGGCGCTGAGATACGGTAGTCTACAGTGCAACTGCAGTTTCAGTATAAACAACGGAGATACGGTAACTCAAGAGCCGGCTACCGTATCGGGAGCGGGTTCAGGGGCCGTGTAGCTGGACAACCTTCTCTCTCTCTCTGTCTCTCAACGTCTAGTTATTTTTCTTTTGGCTATTTTCTCTCTCTTCGTCTCTCTTGTGTTCTCTCTTCTCTTCAGAGAGAGGAGGGAGTTGTGTTGGGCATTCGGAGACAACATGGTCCTGGCACCGCCGTCCACCGATACTGAACCACCTCCCCCAGAGGAGGGGAGAGAGGGGAGGAGGGGGAGGGGGAGGGGGGAGGGGGATTGAACGGTAGTAGTGACCAGCCCTCCTCTCGTCAGTAGGCAACACAACCAGTCACAAACACTAACTCACTAACACCCGCCTGGAATAAGCGTAAACACGAAGACGTGATATTACCCAGAAGAGGCCTCCTACTGTAGCTTCAAGGCACGCCTACCGTACCCTACCTTTTACCAGAGAAAAACACAAGATACGGTAGGCAATAGAAACGATTGCACAGCACAGAAGGCATGAATCGTGGATGATAATGACTAAAAAGGTGCTGAAACCGCACATACAAAGTAAACGCTGATATGGTGATCTGAGCAGGTGATAAGAGGCGCGATCGAAGGTTTACTGGTTATGCGAAACGTGCGAAACTCGGAATTGCTAAGTTGTGCCGAAATCAGCTGTTTCACACGGGAGAAGTTGACCAGTGAGAGAGAGGAGGGAGAGAGGGAGAGAAGGGGAGAAAGAGTGCATGGAAAGGAGAGAGGACGAGAGGATTCGGATGGCACTGGCTGATACTCGAGCAGAGTGCAGAGGAGAGAGGAAGAGATACAAAAGGGAGAGAAGAACTACGAAGTAGTGAGCCTTCACCTTCACTAGGTCGTTGGATGGAACAATCGGGTGTTGAAAGTGAGAACGTGCGGGGAAAGAAAGTGAATGCTTTCCCTCTTCTGCTCAAGGCGGCAAATGACATAAGCAAGGATGGAATGACCAGAAGAGAGCGAGAGTTGGAGGGGCAAACTGGTATGGTTGCTGCTGGTGCTTTTGATGATGAGTGAGAGGGAGAGTGGAGATGGAAGAGAGTGAAAGTATGGAGGAGTCAAGCCGGGAGAAAAGCATAACAACTTGAGAAGGAGGAGGAACGCAACCGGTTCAGGACTGGCACGATGATGATACTACGTCAGAAACAGGAGAGAGGGAGTAAGATGGAACAGCAGACGGAGTGAAAGTGGAAGGAGGAGGGAGAGGTCAATGATTGCTGAGCTAGGCATGGCAATGCAATGCAAGTTTCACTGCACGATAAGAACAATGCAACCTCAGCGAATCAGTTTCTCCCCTTCCCTCTCCATGCTTCATCCCAATCCAGGAACTGTGCCTATTGTGAAAAGGGGAGGGATGGAGATGGATGATGTTTTGTCCTCTCTCTCTCCCCTTCCATGCTTCCCTCTCTCCCCCCTCAGGCACAGTGACCAGTGCACTGCCTGACACGAAAAAATAGCCACACACGCTGGAGACAGCCGGCGAGAGAGCGGGGAGAAGGAGAGAGTGCAGACGACGAGAGAGGGCGAGAGACCTGGAGAGAGGAGGGAGAGGGACGAGACAACAAAAGTAGGGGGAAAGCCCCCGGGCCGGCACCATCCAGTCGAAAGTGCAGAGAAAGTGTGGAGGAAAAGTGAGAGGAGGACGAAGAGGAAGAAGGGGAAAGTGGCCAGTTCGAAGGGTAGAAGTGAAAGGGGTGAGGGGTTATTGGATCATTGGCAGCTTCTACAGGAGAGACTGGTCAGTGGGGAGCATAGCCTGGGCATATTCGAGACCAACTTCGCTCATAGAAAACATTGAGAGTGGTCCGACGGCCTCGTTGTTGTCAACAAGTAGTGAGATTCTGGGGATCTCTAGCTCCTAATTGACCAACGGGCGCTGCCTCGCACAGAAACACGAATGATGGCGAGAAAAATAGGCAACAGAAACACGAGTTGTGCATGCCAATTTCTCCTTTCTTCTTCGAAAATATTTACGCCGCTGTCCGCCGCAGGATCTCTGAGTTCCATTGAGAATGTTTCAGAGAAAGAGAAGGACCGCCTTTCCTTCCCATGGGGGGTTCAGAGTATTCAGAGGGATTAGCGTTTCTTCTACTGCTGCTGCGTTTGTTCTCTTCCCTGCTATCATGTGGGGGGAATCTCTGATCGTATAGCATCTCTCTCTCATATCATTCAGTCTCTTTCTCCACCTTCTCTTGCTGTCCGAGAGAGAGAAAAGGGAGGAAGCACTGACTGGCACCCCTAGCACGCTCGCGTTGTTGTGTTGCAGTGGAGGGAAGGGGAAGAGAAAGAGAGAGGAAGAAGAGGGGAAAACAGAATCTAGCAGAGAGCAGAAGACAACGCGGAGTGCCAGGCGAGGGAAGGAGAAAGAACCAGGGATGGTCAGGGGACGGTAGGCAAGGACAATGATCACATGTTCTCAGGAACGAAGGAAAATGGTTCAAGAAAGGTTCACGAGAGTTCAAGAACTACACACAAAGCAGTGCGCAATGCACACGATTGTTCAAGAAGCTAAGAATAGTGTCAGGAAGAGTTGCATCGAGAAAGTAGCGACGCTACTATCGATAAATCACAGCTGATTCTCGAACGAGATCACTCTGCCGTAGGGTTATTATCACTACTGATTAGATAGGAGTGATACCGAGAGAGGTGTGTGTGGTTCTCGAACCTGTTGACTACTTCTGTTGTTCTGTGCCTTCGTATAGCTGTAGTAGTCAGCCCCCCCCCCCTCCATTCCCCCTTCTCCTCTCCTCTCTGGCTCGTCTACTGGCGGCCGGTGCCTGGCACACGCCGAGGCACACGCTTTCTGCCCCTCCCTCCCCTCTTCTCTCTTCGTCTCTCTCGTCTCGCGCCTGGAGCCAGAAGGAGAAAACAAGTGAGAGAGAAGGGAGTGACCACCAGAGAAACGAGAGATGAAACAGAGAACGATGAGATATCCAGAGGGAGAATCTGGATGGGTGGTCTGAGGATGGAGGAGTCACGCAATGGATACACAGTCATGGCGAGGTCTACGTCTTCTGGAGTTCTGCTATGTGTGTCAAGGAGATGGTACGGAACGCACGTTCTCATGTTACGCAATGAAACTCATCAAAATGATACGAATGCATGAATATTAGAGAAGTCGCAAATTATGAAAGCGAATAAGGAGCCGATGACTCAGAAGGCGCGCAAAAACAGGATGGGAGGTCGAGGATGAGAACGGAATAAGAATGGAGAGGGAGAACTCAAACAGAATAGTTAGTGGAGAGAGAGCGGGTGAAGATGGAAGGGATGTCGATCAAACTAAAGTCAATCGAGCGATTCGAGTGAGAAAAGGAATAGTTTCCGCCCACTTTCTTTGCCGAGACAAGAATAACTTAATGAACACTGAGATTTGCAACAGCCGATAATGAACGATAACAAGGGATGGGCGGCGTTTCACAATCGTATTCAATCCGCTGCAAGTTCTCTCCTCTCCTCTTTCTCTTTTCCCTTCGGGGTCAATCCATCCTTTGATCACTGCTCACTCGAATTATCTCACTCACTTTCCGCTAGAGAAAACATCGAAATGCGAGGAGAAAGGAGGGTTCTCTCACTTTTTAACCCGGAAGAAGGAGGGTGTTGAAGGAATGAAACACGTTTAGATTGTCATTTTTATGCTGTTACTGATCGGTGAGATGAGAAAGAATAATTGTGCAGTGATGCCTTTCCGCACAAACAATGTCACATGAAAATATAAATGAAAACAATGAACGTTCAGAATGTAAGAGATGAATGAGTAACTTCATCATATGTGAAAATATTAGCATTATTAGAACATGCTCGAGTATGAAATTTACATAAATTCGGATCTCAGAAGAGGAAAAAAGTGACAAATTCAAATTGTTTGGTTTGTCGGAATGGAGACAACTTAGAAGTAACTGCGACCCATTCAATCGAGATTTGAATACATCGTCGATAGCTCTTTCTCGTAATGAGCCGTTAGTTTCGGCCTCTTCGATTTGAGAGTGGGAGTGAGGAATCCATTCTCGACCGAGAACAACTCTGGTTCGAGGTAGATGTCTTTTACCTGAAATAAAATAATTGATAAAGCATTCGGTAGATCGCATGTCTGTCCCACAGAACCCTCTACCGTACCTGCTCGAAACTGCACAGCCCTGCGGCCTTTCCAGTTGCGAGGATGTCATCGAGGATCAGCTTCTTCACATCATCACGATGACACAATTCGGTCATTGTCCCGTCAATTCCCAGTGATTCCATTTCAGGAATCAGAACCTGAAAAACCATTGTTCATCACCCAAAGCAACAGTAGAAACAGTTCACCTCCGCATCAGGCACAACAATCGCAATCAGGCAATTCTTGTGACTCTCTCCGTAGACGATAGACTGGGCGACGAACTTGCAGCGAGTGTAGATGCTCTCGATCTTCTCGGGAGCAACGTATTCTCCCTGAAAAGCATTGGCTTTAAGAAATCTAGACAAGATTGCTTGCTTGGTCGCTAGTTAGATGTGAGAATCATGAACGTGTCGACTCACCTGAGCCAACTTGAAGATGTGCTTCTTCCTATCTACAATCTTGAGTGTTCCCTCCTTCGTCCATCTTCCGATATCTCCCGTGCGCAACCATCCTTCCTCATCCAGAACTTCTCTCGTCTGTTCCTCATTCTTGTAGTATCCCTTGAAGATTGTGTGGCCGCGCACGCAGACCTGCAATTATCGTCACTCTCCCGATCGTATCTATGCATCTCCTTGTGCACCTCTCCAGCCTCATCCCTGGCAAAGTATCCCAACTCAGGCACATCGACGAGTTTGATTGCAACGCAGGGACACGGCATGCCGACGTGCCCTGGAATAGAGTCTCCTTCCATCGAGACTGTTGCTGCGGCAACACATTCCGTCTGCCCGTAGCCCTAAATTGTTGGTTTAAGTGGGATTATGCAGTATCCGTACCTCGATCACAACACAGCCCATCGCTGCTCTGACGAAAGTGAGTACGTTGTTCTCCAGGGGGGCTGAGCCCGTGATCATCAGCTTCACTCGGCCGCCCATTCCTGAAAAGCATTTGAAAAGGTATTGCAAATGAGACGAATTACCTTCTCTGATCTTCTTGAATACGATCTGATCCACAATTGAGTTATTTCTCACAACGAAGTTCTTCATTTCTCTTTCTTTGTAAGCCAAAGCCACATTGAATAGACCCTTCTTCACGAAGGACTTGTTGACTTCTGACATCACCTGATGAGATCGGATTTGAGCGTTGCACTAAAAGAAGAAGATATCACCTTGTCGTACAGTCTGTTGAGTACACGAGGAACAACAGGAACAACTGTCGGCTTGAGTTCCTGGAAAGGGATGGTTGCTTCGAGAGAGTTTCGGCCACAGTACCTTGATGTCTTCTGGAAGCAGCTTGATGTCTCCTCGATAGAATCCAACTCTCGCTCCAACCATATAACAGATTGTCTCGAAAACTCTTTCGAGCATGTGAGCGAGTGGGAGGAATGAGATCATTACGTCCTAAAACATCACTGTCAGATTGATTGAATCGATAAATAATTACCGTAACATCAATGAAGGTGGTCTGACAGTAGATTACGGTAGTCGCGTCAGCAATCACATTGGCGTGCGTGAGCATCACTCCCTAAATAAGTTATAGATTCGAACTTTCGAGCTACTGTACCTTGGGCGTTCCCGTAGTTCCTGAAGTGTAGCAGATAGTAGCTAGCGTTTCTGGAGTAGGCTTCACATGCTCTGGTCTGCTCTGAAAAAGTACATTTTTGAAATAACTGCAAAACGCCACACACCTGAGCGTTCTTGCCAATGTCTTCGAGTTCAGTGAAGGAGAATATTTGGACGCCCTCCTTTCGTGCGGCATTTCTCAGCTCTTCCGATGGAGGTTCAATGACGACAATGATCGACAGTGAAGGACAATGCTCGCGCTGTTGAAGCAGATCTGGAAGTATTCTCCCTTAGATAACCAATCACTTTTTTACACCTCACCTCTCGCTTTCGAATCGGCCTCGCACACCACAATCTTCATTTCAGTCTGATTGATGATGAATGCACTCGCATCCGGACCGAGTGTATCGTAGAGGGGAACGATCACATTAGAGTAGGAGTAAGTAGCCAATTCAGTTATGATCCACTGAAAACTGTGTTTGGAATTTAGTCAATGATAAATCACGCACTTCTAGGCGATTCCTGGAGTAGATTCCGATGTGAGTTTCCTCTCCTGGCGGCAATCCAAGTTCTCGAAAAGCGATTGCGACGTTGTCAATTCGAACAAGAACCTGAAGTACAACGTTCACTATATAAATCCAATCAGCTGTTTTGTATTTTTCCACTCGTTATTTTTCCGTTTCGATCCTCTCGTAAAATCGGTAGAAAACTAATTCGAAACGGATAATAGCTAAGCGATTTACGACAATCCCTTTGTTTACTCTCCTCTCACCTCATCATAACTCTGCCAGATGTATGGTTCCGTTCCATCTGTCTGTCTGATTCTTTGCCCAAGCATCGGTCCGTTATTCGAGATTCGAGCCCCACGTCGAATGGCCTGATGAATAACAATAAAAAACTATTTCACAAAATATTTTTCAAAACAAAAATATGGCGAAAGGTCAAGAATTCTCACCTCATACAGCGTTGTGGCATCATCGAAGAGATATTTGAGTAGTTCACCGTCTTTTATGTAGCGAGAGATGCGAGAGCCGTCCTGCAATACAATCAATGCACTGTATCTCATAGTATCTTCTACCAGGTGGGAATGCAAAATGTACCGGTAGTTTCTTCGTCTGATTCTGAGGGTCGACGAGTGGTTCAATCTGCCCATCTTCTCTCGTCGTCATGTAGTATGCGAGTCCAATCGATGCAGCTGATGCTGTTGCACAAGCGATCGTGCATTCGTCCATTCTTCTAAGTGTTTAATGATGGTGAATGCTGGTATTCAGCGCCATTTTCGTTATGAAAAGGTCAAAGTAGATGAAAAAGTGAAGTAGATGAAAAAGTGAATTAATCACGTGCTTTAGTACGAATCATGAATCGGGCAACCAAAATGCTATTTACGGAATTAGCGGTATATTTGCAAAGGATGCAAGCATCTAAGTATAGTATCGATGCGAAAATACAGATTATCACATACAGAAAGGACGTAATAAGCTGTGACGATATCGCCGTTCCTCTATTCTCGGTCAAAGATACGAAAAACAGTGAAATATTGGTTACAAGCAGCAGAGGAAAAGCTATATCGATGAATAACAGCTCCGATGAAACGAATGACGAAGAGAAAAGAGAAAGGGCGCAGAATCGTTGATTGTTATCTTTCTTCGATAAGATGCAGAAACCAGGGGATGCTAACATGCAGGAACTAAAGTGACGGATACATTGATGAGAAAAAAATGTGGAATGAAGAGGAATAAGAAGTAGTATGTTATCCCCCATCATTCAAGTATGAGGAATAGGCACTCGTTCAGTCTGGTAAACCAGTTGATCCACCCTCTCTCCCTTTCTCGCGTATTACTCATGATCCAACTCGTGGATGAGCATTTACTATGAGAGGAACGAACTGATTGGGGTAAAGAACAGCTACACTACAAGTGTTCAATGTCACAGAGACTTCCAAAACTATTCGATGATGTAACTTTATCATGTTTGCTTTCATTAAATGAGCACTATTATTTATCAGCCCATGGCAGATGCTTTTAAAATGGATTTTCCTATTATCATGTCACTTTCATTTTCTAGCTTTGATTACTTGATGCATGTAATACTGCCATCAGGTGAAGATCGTATTTCATTTCTTATTATCTTGTTATGATTGATAGATTAACCACATAATAAAACCTGGCTTCTAGTCTACTAACTCGTCTGCGTCGAAATCGATGAATTCAACACTACAATACGGATTTGAATTCGAGAGGATCTACAACACTTCGGGCGTCATTGCGAAGTGAGGGCCATTCAAAATATTCAAATTCTTGTTTATCTCAGATTTCACACCTGCTTAATAATTCTGAATTCCCTAATTTTGCACCCAACGATGCTCTTTCTCCTATTCAAGACCAGGAACACAATGAAGCACGGCATATTCTGGGGTTATGTCTTTACTGAGGTGCCTACATAGTTTCATCGGAAAGCATCACATTTGCCTTTCTCTCAGACTGGTCTAATCGTCTACGATTGGTGTTTCTATCTTGTTGGGGTCTCTTTCACATTTCCCTTCTCAGCTATTCATTTCGACGGTCATCTTAGAGAATTCAGTACTTCTGCACAGATGGTTGTTATAAATCTCTGACATCAACATTCTGTTGATTCAGACAGTACTTGCAATCGGAGTCGTAACTGAGATTCCATTCTTCTTCTTCCTCCAAGTCTGCATGCATCAGAACATCGTGGCTGAATTGAATCCGCAATGGAGACTTCCGGCAAGGTCAGATTATATTCCGCTGCTAACGAACATACACTTTCTACAGAACTAAACGAATTTGCGTAACCACATTTGCTACCGTTCTTATCATCAATGTACTCGAATTCGCTATTTGCGGAAGAGAATCAGACGATGTTTATCAATTGCTGAAGGTTGATGAGACGTCAAACTCCTCGATTTAGAAGTTATTTCAGTACGCAGAACTCTCGTGGTTGCGCAGTCAAGACGGCACTTTGGTTGTATTCGGTGATTTCGGACAATCACAACATTTCGGAACAGGTAAAATGCTGTCAAGAAACATTGTTATTCAGTGACTCAGAAATACGCATTTTGTTATTCTCACTAATCACAGTCGGAATTTCTATTTTCTCTTTTCTCTTTCATTCGCTGCTATCACTTCATCAAAGCGAGACTGTAAGCGTTTCATATTCTCTTATTTTCTGGATATTACTCACATGTCAATTCAGTTAACGTCCTGCAGCCGTACACATGCAATGATGAGGCGGATGTTCAGAGTGTTCTTGCTCCAAGTTGGCTAACTCAAGATCGACGGGGATTGAAATCTATTTCAGATGAATGGGGCGTTCATTTGCTGCACACTTCCGTTGATAATCTTTGCAATTCTAACACTAGTCGACACTCATGAAATAATTCCCGACAGTGGATTCCTGATTCTCCGGCTTGGTTGTCAGGTAAGAATCCTACGAACTCACGGAGTAATCTCATCTAGGTTCTCTTCCTACTCAATCCGTGCCAATTCTGTATTGTGTTCATCACCAGAAGCAGTCACGCAAGAAAAATTCTGAACTCGATTCGAGAAACGGACAGTTTCTTCGAAAGTCCACAATCGAACGGAGTAGTTCGCAACGCCTTCACCAATTCAATACAAATTCTACTTCGTAGTCGCTTCAACGCAAAGTGTTCTTCCGTGAAGATCATTTAGCTCACATTTGCTTGATATACTTTTTGATTTTGAGCCGATGAAATAAATATTGTGATTAGGATATTGTAAAAGTAAGAATTTATTTCACTCTGGGAGCAAATAACTTCGAATGAGAGACGGAGACGGCTTGTTCTCTGTTTCGAACTGTGCTCCAGAACGACTTTAGTGCCGAGACATATTGACGATTTCGAGTAATGATCACATATGAATTGGCAAAGGTGTTGCAAGCGGATATTGATTCTGAGACGACAATCAAAACTGTAATAGAAAAGGTCTTATGTTTGAATCAAAACTTTAAATTCGATTCAAAACTATTCAGCTGAAAGCTTACTCTGCGTTTCGCCATAGATGTTATCACGAAGTGTGACCACGTAAGTAATAGCGAATGGCAACATAATAAGGAAGAGAAGGACAACAAACTGGAGCACAAATATCTCTCGGAAACGTATATGTAATGTTATGTACCTGTATAACTACTGATTTCGCATGACGAAGGTGCGATTTATCAGGTTGGCGAGGTTTGAATTGCCTGCTCGCTCTGAAACTCGACATTCATGCATTTATGTCGATCAAGATCCTTGCAAAAGCAAATATACCTTAGAACGATGAAGAGCATGTGTGCAAAGGGCACCAAGACCAGAAACCACGCCAGCCCGAGCATACACCCCAACACAGTCGTGTATATTGCGACTTGAGACGCCGATCTTCGTCCATCGGTGAGATACCAGTTGAGACCTCGTTCCCTCCATTTGAGCTGGGGATACATCTGAATGGCCGGTTTACTACTTGGAGTAATCACTGATGATCAAACCGTTTCAATGAATTCATCCTGCTCCTCTCTCTTTGCATACAATGAAAATGAACCAGCTACAGTTACACTTTCGAAAGCGAGAAATAGGAGGAAGTACACCACTAAATGTGTACTCGATACACTTACTGCGTGCAGGTGTTTCGCAGGCAGTCGCTACTCACCAACTCTTGATTTCGTGCCCATTGAGAGAATCGATCCGTCAAACAAGAGCAGTTGATGCCTTGCCACTATTATCATTCCGAAACCCGAATACATTACCGAATTGATAAAGGTGCTCATTATCTAGAAAGAGCATCCATATTGCGGTCATGGAAAGTCTCCAACTCCAAGCCATATGACGGGTAAAATACTGCAGAGTATTCCCTTGCAGTAGCCCCCTCCTAGACAAATCGAGTACTTGAGCTCCATATTTCGAAAATAAAAGTCATATTTCGTACCTGCTTCTGGATAGACAAACGGTTGATATAACAAACTATTGTATACACTTTGAATTATACAAGATGCCTGCAGAACAATATAATGTAAGGCATTTTATTAAATTTGCTCACTTGAAGAAATACAGTCAGTATCTTGATCTCCCGATTCAACATCGATCCCTTTCGAATAATTACGATAAGTGTTACTGTGTTGACCAATAAAGATAATGCTCCAACAGAGTACAGAAAGCAAATTTTAAGAGTTTCAACAATTGGAGGAAGATCAGAAGGTGTATTCATGTGGAGAGTAGTGTCAGCCAAACTGAAGCTAAACAGCTGAAGTTCAGACCCACAATTAGGTTTTCAGAGTGGGACAAGAAACCAGCTATCTAGCACGTCTGAACTCGTCTGAAGTCAAAAGGTTTATTTGATTAAACTAAAATACAATAGAGCGACGATTATTATCCATCAAGGGCGATTTGGATGTGCAATTCATGTAGAATATCTCATTGGGTCTGACGTCACGGACCTTCCACGCTTCGATATCGGGCTGGCCTCGTCCACGACGAGCCTCCTCGACGATGATACGGTAGATCTGGATTATCGATTAAGCTATCTATTGGATCTCAACACAGTCTGTCTACGTTTTGTCTAATCCAACGTGCAATTTGTGCGAAGTAAAAGAACTCACAGCTCTATCGGCTTCCTTTCTCACATCGGCGCAAGTCTTGTCAGAGATCTGTTTGATGAAACTCCTCTCGACCTGCACTCAGACTCTCCATACAACACTTCCATCTCAACGTCGCGCCCCTTCTTGTGAGCGCGGATGACCTAGAGCATACACATTTGGTTGAGAAATGGTATTTCAGTGGCTAACCTCAACGGGGACCATGAAGAAGCGCGACTTCCCGTAGAACTTGTCATTGATCTCTTCACGCGCAGCTCTCCAAGCAACTTCCTAGAACAAAAAGTTGAGTTATAGCTACCTCAATACAAAATCAGGAAATGCAAACCATCTCATCGACTCCTCTGAGGTTAGTGACATCCTTCCATGATGGCTGGAATTTCCACGAGGGAGGAGATCCAAACTGGGATGTGGCTACTGTGGCTATAATAGAGATACGAAACATCTAAATGGTGTCCACTGGATAGAAGAATACAGGGTTATGAGAAGGGCTGAATAGCACATACTCGCGCCTTTGATTCGAATATCTAGTGCAAAGGACCATCTATCGAGAAGAAGTCCAATCATGAATGAAAGGAGTTCGGGGACAAATGAACAGTGCTGAAGGTCTGAATGATCAGGATAAATTCGCGCGTCCTTTTATAGCGGGAACTCTCAGAAACATCAGCAACAACTTTGAAAGTGAAGGAGGAGGAGATGACCCGATATTCAAGAGAGGTGATGCGATTGAACAGTGGTACGGAGCTGATTGCTGAAGGCTCATGTGTTCTCTCATAAAAGTAAGTCATCGGCTCCTTTTACCCTAGCATTCCCATTTTCGATGTTTTGAAGAATACGTCATCATAGACTCAAATCGCCTGGAGACTAAAGAAGTTCATCAACGATAACGTTTTCGGTAATCTGCGATAAAGGTTTGTTCTCTCCATGGAGATTTCTCAATAAGTTAAAATCAAATGGTGCGATTGATCGACACAATCGATTTAGAGAATATTTCATCTACAGCTCGAATATAGAGAATAGTTCATCTACAGTCTCTATTCTTGTCTTTAACGTTGTTCGCATTTCTGATGCAGCGACGATATTTTTGTTCGTTGACAACTGATGGAGAACATTATTCACAAATAAATAGCTATATGGCTATGGTGAATCTTAGTTAGTTCTGTACAATTCGACTGTTGCTTCTGTACAAACTCGTTCGATTTAGATAGTTATTTTTATCATACATACATGCTTGAAGCATTGGTGAAACAATAACTACGAACAATCCTCAGAATCTCTCATTGGGTCTGACGTCACGGACCTTCCACGCCTCTATATCGGGCTGGCCACGTCCACGACGAGCCTCTTCGACGATGATACGGTAGATCTGGAAGATATGGATTGAAAGCTAGCTTTCTCTCTTTGCAAAGGGAATAAATAGGGCAAGAACTCACAGCTCTATCGGCTCCTCTTCTCACATCGGCGCAAGTTCTTTCCGAGATCTGTCTCGCTCCGACTCCTCTCGATCTGCACTCTGACTCGCCGTACAGAACCTCGAGCTCAACGTCTCTTCCCTTCTTGTGAGCGCGGATGACCTGAAGTGATTTTCGATGAGGGCTAGGTTGAAAATATTCGATAGAGCGGTAAAGTACCTGAACGGGGATCATGAAGTAGCGCGATTTGCCGTAGAACTTGTCGTTGATCTCCTCACGGGCAGCGCGCCATGCGACTTCCTACAAAGTATTGATTGAGAAAAAAAATGTTTAGGGGTTTCGAAATCTGAGTTGAAGGAAAGATCAACTAACCATCTCATCGACTCCCTTCAAATTGGTCACATCCTTCCACGTCGGGCCGGCCTTCCATGCGGGAGGAGGACCGAAGAACTGAGATGCCGCCACGGAGAGAAGGACGCAGGCAAGGGTGAGACGGAGCATTCTGAAGGGTTCCGGAGGATTGAACGGTCGATCAAAGGGAACTTGTTGACGCAGAGCGAAAGAGCGAGCGGAATAGTGACCAACAATGGAAAGATCAGGTTCAAGTCGTGAGAAGGAGCGAGTTGCAGGGCCCTTTTATAGTGTGAACATCGCCTCGGAGATCAGCACCAATCTGAGAAGAGGAGAGGAGAGGGGAGATGACCCGATCTTTCAGTTCGGGAAGATAGCGATGAAGCAGCCGAGACGTTCGACGAAGACGTTTGTGAAGATGAAGATCACGATTGAATTGAGGAAGGTGAGTCAGTTTGTCCTTGAAGGTACATGCTTACTAGGTAAAGTATTGCTCGCTGAATATGAATCATTCATCGGGATACCTGAACATTTACTCAGTTCTGGGATCGTAATTTGAACCTGATTTCGTGGAAAATGTTTTACAGTTTTCCTGCAGTGTGCTGGATCGCTTCAGTCAAAACATTGCGGAAAATGTACGATCTCATTTGTGTCCAAGTCACAATTCTGTTTCATTCTTTCGGTCCTTTTCATTACTTCGTGTTGGGCACACTGAGGCGAAGTAAAGAGAGCATTGAAGGAGACACAATGTGTGCACAACATTTAGCCTCACTCTCATTTGGGAACAGTTTGACCCCTGAGGTGAAAATACCCATAGGTCAGGCAAAGTTAATCGGTTGTTCGTAAAAACTGATCATTTGTGAATTTGTGGAATGACGGTTTCCAACTGATTACTCATCTCCAAAATGAGTAATATTCATGTTCTCAAATCCTGCACTTTCGCCCACGTTTATCCTCTTCAATCCAGGAAATGTGTCATCCACGGATGGATTACTTCTTTATAAAAGATATCGAACTATCGATGAATAACTGCAGCAAACATCTCTCGTTCCCATTCTCTTCTTCTTACTTCCATTCTCCTCTTTGAAAGTGAAACCTTTTGCGCCTCTCGCAGTTCTCTCAATCTCAATGATCTTTCGTGCTACTCATCGAACTTCCTTCCCCTCCAATGAGCAATTCAGTTCACCAACCTTGGTGTTGATCTTCCTCGCAGAGATTGGACACAAAAGAGAAGCAGTGAGTAGAGAAAGAGCGAGAGATAAGAGGGAAGCGAGAGAGCGGAGGACGTGGGATCGAACCCCCGAAAGGCGAACTGAGCTGAGAATTAGGCGATGTTCGAAAGAACAAGAGAACGAACGAGATCTATATAAGCCGGAAGTTTCTCTCTGAAAGCATGTCCATTTCCGCAGTATTCGCTCTGTTTTCTGTTCATCTGGAGCCTACTTTACTTCAATCTTCCCTTTTCAGAATGCTTCGACTCGTCGTCCTCTCCGCTCTCTTCTGTGCAGCTGCAGCTCAGTTCTTCGGTCCTCCTCCTAGCTGGGGAAGTGGATCCTCATGGAGGGACGTATCCAATCTGAGGGGAGTCGATGAGATGGAAGTTGCATGGAGAGCAGCCAGAGAGGAGATCAACGACAAGTACTACGGACGATCCAGATACTTCATGATCCCCGTTCAGGTAAGATGTTTTTCCTCCCCTTTTCATGAGTAAATTGCATAGATCTCGAAATAAATCACTAAATGAGTCTTTTCAGGTGATCCGCGCCCACAGACGCGGTCGTGACATCGAACTGGAGGTTCTGTACGGCGAGTCAGAGTGCAGATCGAGAGGAGTCGGAGCGAGACAGATCTCGGATAGAACTTGCGCCGATGTGAGAAGAGGAGCTGATAGAGCTGTGAGTTGATCTTTTCAATCAATGCATGAAAGCGAAAGCGATGACTGCGTTGTACTCGTGGTTCTTTGTCTGATTATCGATCGATTCCTTCCAGATCTACCGTGTTATCGTGGAGGAGGCTCGTCGTGGACGCGGAAAGCCCGACATTGAGGCGTGGAAGGTCCGTGACGTCAGACCCGGAGAGAGATTCTAAGAAGGATTCCTCCCATAATACTACTTGTTGTATAGACGTGTACGCTCATTCAATGACGCATAAATTGCATTCTCTTTATTTACAACACTTGCATCTTTGCCAGCAAGAACAATGCTTCCTGCATGCATAGTAAATCCATTCGAGGGTGAAACCAGCCAGAGAGATAATGAGTCCGAGAATGAGAAAGATGAGTGGAAACTGGAGCTGAGTAAGCGACATCGCAAAATGACTGAATTGGAGATCGCTGTTAACTGAAATTTATGTTCAGCGATTCAATGAAAACTGATCTCACTCTTTCGTTTCTCAATTGTGAGAAACATGTCGAAAGGCATACTCTTTCTCAGAAGAAAGTTGTTGTACTGGAAGGGCAGTTTATATTCTAGATAACGTGTCTTACTCACATTTTCGTACGAGTAAACGCTCAGAAGAGCGAAATCCATAATCTCTCTAATGGGTCTTGTTCCATTCTTGGAAATCAGATACACGTATGGCTTTCCAGTATGCATTGCTTGATTCAACCATCCTACACCACTGCTCTGCCCCTCAGACAGCTTGATCCTTCAAATGGCTTTGTTTGATGATGAGAAACAAGTGAAATATGAGAAATGTCATCGCAATAGCCTCTCATAGATCATTACTCACTGTGTAAGTATGCACTCCTCATTCAGTTCCGTGTTGGCGAGATACTCGAAGTACTCATATTCATGGAAGACTCCAACTCGAGAAGACTGTTCGCATGTCAATTCGAATCTTTCTCTCACTGAAGTTCCGTAGATGAGAGATGAGTTGCCTCCGAAGAAGAGTGTTATCTGAAGGGAATTGGGAAATAAAATATCAACATTAATGCGTCTCACTTCGTCCTCTGTGAATACGGGAACGAATGAATCCAATACGAGTTGCCTCTTCTTCTCGTAAAATTGAGCGATCATAGTGAAGAAAGGACTGAACGTATCATATTTCTTTCGTCCGAGAGCCGGTATCATACGTTCCATCGACGTTTATCGAGAGTAGATTGTTGCCATTGAAGTAACCAGACCATTGCTGGACGAGAAAGACGATTGAGAACGAGAATAGAGCATATCGAATGAGGTCGGATGCGTCGAGAAAAGCCTGAACGCAGCGCATTCTCTCTTTGAAAATTCGTGAACTCACCTCTGCTTTCAGTGAATTAGGCGAAGCCTTCCTAGAGCGACATTTCTTGAAACACCACTCAAGGAAATCGATAATCTTGCAAGAAGCATAGAATAGAAGGAGAACATCCAATGGGAATACAATGAAGAAACTGATGGATGCAACTTGAGCGCTGTTTCCAAGAGCACTCTTCTCGACGAATAAAAGCTGAAAAGGGTTTATTGAACTGCCAATGAGCACTTACGTTCTGGCTCCTAGCATACGTTTGAACTCGACCTTGTAGTTAGCTGCAGGCTGTGTGTAGCTGTAAGTGCGAACATCCTTCCGAATGAAATACGCCGGAAGAGTCGTCGAGAACGTCTCCCCACTAATTATATCACCGTTGAGCATCTCTATTTGGGTGCTGGCATCCTTTCCTGTTCGGTAATGGGCTAAATTGCGTAGAAATAAAGCATTCACTCACCCAAAAGCCCATAATCCTTCATGATAACCCCGTTGCATCCCGCCAATCTCGCTACATCATTCCAGTAGTCGACTGACAGTCCTTTCCATCCACCAGATGAGTCCTTGTAGTAGAATGGAGCCTGTTCTCCATGGAAGGCGACGCTGATTCCGTTTGGAGGACAGGAGGAAGACATCGAGTGAGAAGAAGGAGGAATTGAAGAGGCATCTACCCGCCTATGTTTGCGTTTCGGGCTAATTTTTCCATGGGCTCTGTTAGTTTCTGCGGAAATTTCATCACAGACTCAACCGACTACAATGTAGTTGATGCCTGAAGCGTTCGTCTGTGCTTGTTATCACTATGCTATGTTTCATAAAATTCGGATTTTTCTTTACTTTGTAAATAAAGGAATGGTTGGCAGAAGCCTTTTTTATTCTGAGTCGGCACACGGGCAGGAATCAGTATTGTTGAGTGAGGTATGAGTGGTGTACTAGATATATTTGGGTGATTCCTGGCAAAGCAGGTGATGAAGGACGAGTCGCTTAGGCGGCGATCTCCTCGGCGGGGGGAGCCTCGGGGGCCTGCAATTGGAAGGGGTTAGGACCGGAAGCCAAAGCCGGGTATCAGAACTGGTAAATGGAAGACTTACCGGTGCCTGGACATCCTCGAAGTCCTTATCGGGGATCTGGAGAGGGATGGGAGCGACGGGCGGGCGAGCGGCGTCTCCCTCGGCCTTCACCTGTTCGACGTACTTGGGCGGCTCCAGGTTCTTTCTGAAATGGGGAAGGATGACGCAATCGTCAGTTCTCGATCGACCTTATTCTACCGTACCTGAGCTGCTCGAGTTCCTCGTTCTCCTTTCTGCCCCACTCGGGAGGAGGACGGGCAGTGCCGTGAACGATGCTCGGAGTCGGCTTTACGAACGGCTGCAGATCAATAAATCGATATTTGCCTCTATAGTAACCGACTCTCGATAAGAATCAAAATATCGATTGATATTCATCCCCAGTTACTCACATTCTCGAACATGGTACGACGGTCTCCGTATCCTCTTCTGTCGGTCTGACGATCGAACTTGGAAGCAGTCGAGATCTTGGGCGGGTGCTTGGAGGTGGCAGCCTGCAATTATCGATTGATTGGGAGGTAAAAGATCTATCGATAATCGTCTCTCACCTCCTCTGCATCGAGTCCCTTCTTGATGGCCTTGTTACGGGCAGACTGACGCTGACGCTCCGCCAGTTCCTTCAGCTGAAATGGGAAGGGGGTAAGGGAGGTTCAGATGACGTCATTGACGTCAAAATAAATCAGACGAGGTCATGGTCGAGGCAGAATCACTTACATCGTACTCCTGTCTCTCCTGTCTCTTCTCGAGATCGTACTTATCGGCCTCGAGCTTGACGATGCGAGCATGAAGCTGCTTGATCTTCTCCTTGAGGTCGTTGGGAAGAAGACCAGACACGTCGACTCCACGGCAGACTGCGGCCAGGAAGGTCTGTAGAGAAGGGGCTGTCTACTGAGATTCAGGTACTTCAGTTCTTCACAAAACTGTTCTGCTTCTAATGCAAAAATGTGATGATTTTTGGACAGGTTCGCTGGGTCAGATAACCAATTACTACACACCTTCTTAGCCTCCTCCTGCTGTTCCTTGCTCATGGTGGATCCCTTCTCCTGAGCTCCGGCAAGGTTGCCGAACTTGCTCGCCTGATCACCGCGAGACTCGATCGTGAAGTTCTTGCCGCCGGGGGTGCCACTGTAAGATTGGATCGTTAGAGTATGGTAGCTCGGCCGGACAGATCGAGTCCGTCGGTCAGACTCACGCGGAAGCTCCAGCGAAGGATCCGGCCATCATCTGCTGACGACGCATCTTCTCGTCGTTCTTGCGACGCTTCTCCTCCTCAGACTTCGCCTGGAATTTCTCACGTTGAAACTTCAGTCTTGAAAGTCTAGAGTAGCTAGTCGTTAGGAACCTTATTGACCTATGAACTCAGATCTATGAAGCACACAAGAGCTACGCTCTATCCTGTGGCGCTATGAGACAGGATACGGTAGTTCAGTAGGTCATCCTTCTCTCTTACCTTTCTCTCCTCCTCTTCCTGTCTGCGTCTCTCCTCCTCCTGACGTCTCTTCTCCTGCCATTCTCTCTCTTCCTCCTCTCTCTCGGCCTTGCGGCGAGCCTGACGCTCCTTGAGTACGCGGAGCTCCTCCTGCGAGGAATTAGGGTTACGGTAGATTTCGGACTATCAATCCTTCCTAATTCTCGCTTTCTCGTTTCTATCTCTTAGAGAGCTTGAAGCCCAGTGTAAAGTGGCAGAAGCGAGAGAAAATCTGATCCCCCATCAAGCCCCTCTCTCTCTCTCTCTCTCTCTCTCTCTCTTCTCACCTCCTCTCTCTCCTTCTCGAGCTTTCTTCTCTGTTCGTAATCGAGAAGCTTCGCCTCCTCCTCCTGTTCGTGTCTCTTCTTCGCCGCAAGCATGGCAGCCTCAGCCTCAGTCATCTCAGCCGGTTCGGGCTCCTTCTGGGCGGGAGGAGGGGGACGGTGCCTGAGGGAGACAGGTCTAAGGGAGGGTAGAGGCAGTTCGCGGCGAGTGGAGACTGTTAGTCATAGAGGAAACGTTAGTATGGATGGAGCAGTTTGTGCCTCTTTTTACTAGCATTCTGTTCGAAAATAGCAGCTCAGAGACACAAAATGCACTCTAGAAATGGTCAAAATCTCTTACTTGACTTCAGGAGCGGCAGCGGCCTCCTCTTCGGGGGCGACTTCTTCGGCCCTGGAAGAGAAGAGAAGGATAGAGGAGAAGAGGAAAGGGTGAAGGAAACACACAGTCACACTGCCTATTGGGCTGCTGACAGCCGAGCCGGGAAACGAGAGCCGGGAAATAGGTCTTACTTGGATTCCTCCTCGGCTTCGACCTCCGCCACTTCCTCGTCGACCTCCTCCTCAGAGCTGAATAGGGGAGGTTACGGTAAGTCCAGTTTGGCGGGTCAGATACATTTCTCGAAAACAAAATGTTGAATAACTCACTATTCCTCGTCCTCGTGGTCAGACATCGTACAGTTGCTGGTGAAAAAGAACCCTAGAATACGCGATTGATAATGGACGACAGATAATTTGAGACGAAGTAAGTCGAATCAACGTGGAAGATTCGAGAGAGAAAAGTCAGAGTCACACTCGCTCAAGCCGAGTGTAATGAAGAAAGATGGCGAAAATAAGAAAGAGGGAGGATCCGAGTGGGAGGAGAAGGAGGAGCGGAGAGTGGGAGGAATCGGGGGGCTTCTCTCGTTGTAATAGAGGAGAGAGTGAGGGGATCAGAGAGAGGAGAGTCAATGAGCTCGACAGAAGAGATCCTCTCATGTTTTTACACAGCGAAGGAGGAGAAGATGCCGTAGGATTGTTTCGTATCAATCTTGAGAGAAACGATCTGGAGAATTGAATCGAAATTGAATGAAAATACGTGAAGTCTTCAAGTTGGGATGACATTCATTTTATCCGCAGATCTTTCGAGAATGAGATATCCGTATTCTCCAAAAGAAGTACGTCCATTCCAATCCAAATCCAAGAAGGGAAATTACGAGTCCAGCTATCAAGAATAGTACTGGAAACTGGAGTTGCGTGAGGGACATCGGGTCTTGATTCAATTGAATGGAACCGGCTGGAAGGAAGTGATTGCTGATTTGAAACACGAGAGTTCTCACATCGTCTTTCAATCGCGAGAAACATCTTGATCGGCATATTTCGAGTCATCAGCAAGTTTTCAACCTGCAATGAAGGCTTTCTCTTCTTCTTGTTCTCTCTCATGGTCACATTGTCCTCAGAAAATACGGTCAGAATGACATAATTCATGGTTTCTCTTAATCTCCGAGTACCATTATTCGTTGACATCAAATGCACGTATGGCCGACCATATTGAAGGGCTTGATCCAACCATGGAAGACCAGTAGTTTGGCCAATGCCCAGTTTGTCCCTGAATGAAGTCGAAGCAATTAAGGGGGGAAATGATCTCATTTTACATCACAGACCACGCTCAAATTCACCAATTGTTAGTCTTACTCAGTTAGTTTGCACTTCTCGTTGAGTCCTTGGTTGGCCAAATACTCGATATACTCATTCTCCATAAAAACGCCCACTTTCGACGAATCTTCACACGTCGAATGGAATCCTTACTGAAGTCCCGTAGATGAATGAGGAGTTGCCCCCGAAGAGACTCTGACTCTGACATCGATTCCAATTATCAGCAATTATCAAATGAATCCACAACAAGTTTCCTCTTTCTCTCGAGAAACTGAGCTGTCATTGTGAGAAAAGGTCTGCAATTTTCAAATGATGGTCTAACAAGGAATCTAGATTGGTCTCACGTTCCGTCGATAAAAAATAGATAGAAGGTTGTTGCCATTGAAATATCCCTGCCATTGCTGAATGAGAAATACGATGGAGAAGGAGAACAACGCGTAGCGGATTAGGTCTGATACATCATTAAGACCCTGAAAATGAAGTGCTCTGAAAATATAATATTTCGAGTGCTGACATAGTGCTACAATTGCTGAGCCAGAAATTTCAAATGGTCAAAAATTAGGAATTAAGGAATTACCTTGACTCCTCTTAATGTCCTTTCAGTCTGTCTTCTCAATCGAAATTTCTTGAAGCAGTAATCCAGGAAATCAATAGTCTTGCAAGACGCAAACAAAAGGAGTAGAATGTTCAGAGGAAAGACGATGAAGAAACTTGCAGAAGTGACTCTTGCACTGTCTCCGGTTGAGCTTTTTTCGAGAAAGAGCACCTGTACCCGAATCATTTTTGGCTCATTTATAATATGTTATCCTTATCCACTCTTCACTCTTCACTCTACCAGTAACCTTGATAAATGTGGCCGGCAGTGAGTACGCAAAGAGTAGTGGATCATCCTGGTAGAAATACAGCGGCTGAACGGTCGAGAATATTTGTCCACTTCGAATATCGTCTTTCAGTTGCAACTCTTCGTAGACACCAGTGCCTGAATGGATTCGGGCGAAAATTTTCGGGAACTTACCCAACAACTCGTAGTTTATGAAGTCGATCTGTTCACATTTGACCAACTTCGCCACGGCCTCCCAATATTCGTAGTAGAGTCCATCCCAATTGCCTGCGATTCCTTTGAAAAAGTAAGGTGCGAACTGGGCATGGAATGCGAGGGGAAGACCACCAACGGAGCAACTCATCGACGATCGAAGAAGGCGGAAAGGGCTACTTCTCCCATTGTCGATGTTTGCGCGAGGTCTCTAATTCCACTTCTGAATTGGTCTCTTGCTTCGGCCTTTCATCAAATAGTCGACCTTGCACGTTTCAATCGCACTGCGAACTCTCTTACAACAAACGTCCGGTCGGCCCCCGCAAATGGCTCGTTCCCCTCGAGGCCATTCCGACCCGGAGGAGTATATAAGGGAGAGGTGTTCCTCAGTTAGTATCAGCTTCGATCGAAGAAGATGGACTCTGAGAACGCATACAAGATCAAGGTAAGTTATTCATTTCACTTTCGCCTATCCATGTAATTCACCTGTTTCTCTCTCAGGCTTACCGCTACGTCGGCTATGCGGCGGTCACTTTCTCATCTCTGGCTGTTCTCTCTCTTGCTGTCACTCTTCCCCTTGTGGCCAACTACGCTAGAGATCTGAAGAGAACTTCACTCCAAGAATTGGCTGCTTGCAAGGTCGGTTTTTGCGTGGTAATTACCATTAGCGTTGGAAAGGTCACTTTCACTTCCTCCCAAATCGTTTCATTTCCTTACAACAGTGCAAGATTAATCATTCGTCTCTTCAATTTCAGTCGTTCACCGGATCCGTCTACACAGATGTTCTCTCGATGAAATCTCTTCCTTCTCACAACAGAACTGCCCGTCAATCGGGATACGACCTCCCCGTTGATAACGTTCCTCAAGTCCACGAGGAGCCTTCTTGTGATGGATGCTGCACTCCCGGACCCGCTGGACCCCAAGGAGCACCCGGAAGACCCGGCCATCCCGGAGCTCACGGAGGTCAGTTATTCCATTGGGGTTCCGATTCGTGCTGGTAAGGTGAGACATTAACTTCCTTATTACAGCTCCCGGATCCGCTGGAAACCCCGGTCGCCCTCCCGCAACCCCTTGCGAGCCCCTCACTCCTCCTCCCTGCCCTCAGTGCCCCGCTGGACAGCCCGGTCAGCCTGGAGCCCCCGGAGAGCCCGGAAACGACGGAACTCCCGGATCTCCCGGACCCGCTGGACCCGACGGACAGAATGGAGAGGACGGAAACAAGGGACGCGATGGAAGACCTGGATCTGCCGGCCAGAAAGGAGGACCCGGAGCCCCCGGAAAGAACGCCGACAACGGACAGCCAATTCCCGGCCCCGATGGAAAGCCCGGAGCTCCCGGACCCCAGGGAAGAGTCGGACCCGCTGGACCTCCCGGTCAGCCTGGAGCCCCCGGAAAGGACGGAGAGAGAGGACAGCCTGGTAACAATGGAGCTCCCGGCAAGGATGGAGAGGCGGGAGAGCCTGGATTCCCCGGACAGGAGGGACAAGAGGGAGAGAAGGGAATCTGCCCCAAGTATTGTGCTCTCGATGGAGGAATCTTCTTCGAGGATGGATCTCGTCGTTAGAATTGTTCCCCTGATCATTAGAATGTCTTCTCTGATCGAAGACAACGATAAACTATTTTTTGTACAAATGATTATTCTCATCGAAGTATCGTATGACTAATCACGAAGCTAAAGCAAGAACAGGACTTGATCACATGTCAGACTATTTCTGTATAACCATGCCTTTATCATAATTTGCCTACGCAATCAGCCATTGATCAGTCACCTGACTGATGACAAAGCGAAAGTTCATTATCGTACTCTGAGAATAATATTCTGATAATGCCCTTAGGGAATACGTCGTATCTGATAATTGGAAGGTCGACAATATGAGTACGACAGGTAGTACATACAAAGAAATTATGTTATTGTAGGTATCAAGGGATTGATGAGTGCATTCTTAGTTTGATAGAAGATTACGATGAGAAGGAGAGAGATTAGGAGAAGGGAAGGATGTCTAGAAGACGCTGATCGCACACATGAGATTGTTCAGCATCGATGATCCTCCATCTACGATTATGTGTTGGCCGATGATGAACTCAGACTGAGAACGATCAGCAAGGAACAGAATGACCTGAATGCGATTAGATTAGCGAAGCAAGGCAAGGAATCCACCTTGGCGATATCGTCCACTCTTCCCATCCTCCCAATGGGTATGATGTCGGGAGTTTCCCACGCGTTTTTGAGCTGAAATGAACAATTAATTTTGGATGACAGATTTCTTCTTACCTCCTGCTTCACTTGATCTCCAGCGTGGCGAGATACGAAGTCTGTCTCGGTTGCGCCGGGGCTGCAACGATTCGCTATTATTGTTCGTTTTCTTGATACTCACTTGACTGAGTTCACTCTAATCCCCTTCAGGATGAGATTTCCAGCGAGTTGAGTAGTGAGCTGATCGACTGCTGCCTTTGAGATGTTGTAGTAGAAGTCCTGAGATTTTTCATGCGTGAAGTTCGAAATATCGATATCGAACCTTGGACAGATGCGCTTGCGCAGCGATGGACGACGTGTTGACTATCGCTCCCTTCGTTCTCTCCAGATGAGGAGTAGCCAGACGAGTCAAACTGACCATGCTGAACTTAGTGATTGGAGATTCCTCAAATTGCTGAAAACTCCTCACCTGAACAGATTGTTGTCCATCACTGCTCGCAGTTCTTCATCTGGAATATCGATTCCTCTCTTGCCGTCCATGTTGGGAATCATCGCTCCGGCATTGTTTACCTACATCAGCTTGAGCTCATTATGATACCAGGATACCATACCAGAACATCGATTCTCCCAAACTTCTTGACCGTCTCGTTGATGATAGCTTCCTGAGTCTCTTTCACGCAGATGTCACCGACGACCTAGAATATGAAATCTGCACCATTCCAGCATGAGAACTAACGATGTGAATGTCGCCAGTCTTCGCGCCCGATCTGATGCACGACTTTTCTGTTTCCTGTAAAACTTTCAACTATGACAAGGGATGAAATGAGTATTCAACAACCTGAAGTGACTGCTCATTCCTTCCAGTAATCGTCACTTTCGCTCCATTCTCTGCAAATCTTCGCGCAGTCTCTCGACCAATTCCAGCTGATGAACCTGAAAGAATGATTGAGAGGACTGCAAGGGACTTCTTCTCTTACCAGTCACAATCACCACTTTTCCGTTGAAGAAACTGGAGATTACGGTAGTCGCAGCCTGGTACATCTTAGATATCGAGTAAAGCTAAGATATCTCCACCACTCGCATTTATATTACCTATGCAGTTTTCCTACCCTTTGTATTGTCATCTCCTCTGACGAAATCATCGCTAATTGTTTACATGGCTGTCAGTGATGAACTTTTCGCGTTCGGACTAAAACATGAAAAAAATTCGGCCAAATTAATAAAGAGGCAGTGAATCACTTCATTCGAAAGCACTTCATTCGAACTGAAACATGTCTTGATTGATCTGCACTTACGAAAAAAATAAGAATTGAACTTCGCGTTTGGGTTGCCTCGTTCCGCACCATACAGAACTTCGAAATTTGTGTATTTCGAAGTTTTTTCTGTGTAAATATCTAATACAAGTCAACTATCAGTCGTTTTCAAAGTACAAATTATTGGACTATTATATAGTGATGGCATGGAAAGGACACTAATAAAAGTTGGCTCCTTTGGGGATATTCTATTCGCATCGTGATGCTCCACTTCATTTTCTCTCTTCGACGATGGACGGCAGCCGATTTCAGCTGGCTACGATACTCGTTCACATTGTGGGATTTGCGTTGCAACTTGAGCCAAAAGATTCTAATTCTCAGGCATCGACCTTTGGTTTCATAACCAATTCGATATCCATTATAACGATACGAAAATGCGTGAAACTGCATACCTCGTATGAGAACTTCCTATCTTTCTGTGAACAATATTGTTCAGATTCGGAATCCTGTGTGCCTGTCTTGCAGCCAATAACAGTTTTCTACTAGTGCTAAATTCTGTGTGGTAAGTAGAGAACCTGAAGGAAGGGGGAAGGGGGGGGCGGCGTGGGATGGAATGAGAGGGAGGGGAGGGAGAAAAGAGTGAACCCTTGCGCAAGGGATGAAAACCCTTGCGGAAGGGAAGGTCTTGAATAGACCGTTTTCGACCGTTTGGCCTTGCAATTTCTCAGTTTATGCTTAGTATTGCCATAATAGCAAATCAATGGTC
>LS504082.1:213578-229653 GCA_900490845.1 Pristionchus japonicus
AGAGAGATAATACTGTCGATTTAGCCAAAATGAGTCACCATTGAAGTGGGGGAGAGATGAACAAAGAGAAAATAGAGAAGATTATCAGGATATCTCATCTCGATTCGTTTGCAAACAACATGCACTACTCTGCACAATTAGTGCAGACTATTTTGACCCTCCATGTCAGCATGCCCTACCCCTTTCCCCAATTGCCGTAAATGGCGAGTATGGTTGCGCGACATTTTCTCAGGTCGCCCAAAGATTTCCCCTTCCCGATTTCTCAGGTCGCCCAAAGATTTCCCCTTCACGGTTTCTCAGGTCGCCTAAATATTTTCGAGCTTGCTCAGGGCACCCAAAGATTTCAAGATTTCTCAGGCACAAAGCGAGGAATGTATCATTTTTATCATGCATTCTTAGATCTCCACAGAAACTTCCAGACATTGAAGAGCGAATCTTTCCCCACTTGTGGGAATGATGACGAGAGGTGAGTGATCGCACTTGAGACTCACACGATGTTTGGCATACAGATAGTCCTGAAAGGAATTGAAATGAACTCAAAAACGTCACAAGGGAATGGCACACCTTTATGCGCAGAGTGGCGACAACTCCAGGTACCGTACCCTCTCCACTCCTCACATCCATCTTGACAGTTACACGGGTATGTCCATTTGATCCCTTCTCAATTCGAGGTGCGCACAACTGTTTGTTGTGGGCTCCCAAATGAGTAGTGCGAACACGTCGATAGGAGAAGGTAGAGTTGAGAAGATTAATATGGTGAGGGAGAAGACGAGAGTGAATATTGATTCCTAGCCTTAGCAAGGCATAGTACTCAAGTGGAACCCAATGAAAACTGGATGTGGATCGTCCCTCTGTAGGATTAGATTCGTCCTTCCAACTGTCATGTGCGGAGACATCAGAAGAACACGACATGTTAACGCAACAGTTGATAGAGAGAATGAACACATGAGAACTGGAAGAGTATTTATACCCCGCTATCTCGGTGTTCATAACAATTATAATTCAGCGTAAACACTGCGATTCTTTTCTTTTCGTGAAATTTCAGAAGTTTTCATTGCATAGTACATCTTCGGTACCATGTGGTCACAAATTTGTCATTGAGACACTTGTTTGTGAATGAGAATTTTCTAACCACACGATCAAATGTTCCATAAATAGTTCTGTGATAAATAAAGTACAGACAATAGTAACCACAAAGAACAGATGAGATAGGTTGTATTGCACGAGTTAGTCTTCGGATCTTTGAAAAATTTGACAACCATTTGGTAATATGCTCAGTAGGCTGCTCACCTGAAGAATCAAAATACTCCACGCATGAATGATTCTCAACATAGACCGCAATCCAATGAGATCCTGGCATTCCTGTAGGATCTGTGTTGAAAATTAGAGAGAAAGGAAACCATGGCGGAATCTTTACGTCCTGATCTGCAGGGAAAGTTCCAATGAATGCAGTTGAAGTCACGGGACAGGTTCTCAGAAATTTATCCAAAGCCGAAGTTGACATAGGTTCGAGCATATTCAGACAACACACTTGCGAGAGGGAAGTAATATATCAAGTGATTGAAAAATCATGTTTCATGGTCAGCGTGAATGTTCCTGAAATGGTCAATCTGATACATGCCATCATATTCTGCGTAAATAACAATCTGGAGACCATTTGTGGGGGTTCGCTCTCCAAATTTCATGTGGATTTGAGTAGTTCCTGAGCGGATTAGTTCAAAGTCAGTGTTGGAATCAGTTGGTGCCAAATTGAATGCGTACAGAGTGTATCCATTTTTGTACTTCTTGTACCCAATAGAGAGTTGACGATGATCACCAATTGCTCCAATGTTTTCGTAAAACATCAGAAAGTTTTTGGCATACTTGTTTGTTGGGAAGCTGGCCGAGAAAGGCTGAGCAGGATAAACGGTGCCACCTGCATCAATGCTCACTTCACTGATCCCAAAAGGCTTGAAATTGAATGGAGATTTTGAAATATCACCATCAAATGCTTCCTGTTCCACACATCCAATGACCATACGTCGCGGAATGATGTCGGTAAATATTGTGGAAAATGGTAGATCAGATCTTCCTCCGGGTACAGACAGGCATTTTATCCGAGTTCGTGTGTATGGATACTTGGCAGTAGTTGTCAAGAGAGTCTTCTCCAGGGCAAGGTTTGCAGAGCTGATAACATTGATAGCCTTGACCATGAGAGACATTCCAATCAGTTCCAGTTTAAAGTTTGGAGTGCCCACAGTTGATGAAGCATGCGATTCGAGTACAAACTCGTCAGAGTTACGGTACATTTGCAGGTGAATATTCAGATGTGGAATGAGGAGACGATCAGCCGTGAAATGGTCAATGTGAAGTGGAGCAATCAGATCAATGTTTCCGTTTGCAGCAAGCTGAACTCTTGTTATATACCCCACATTAGAGGCACTGTCTAGCCCGCTTCCATCATCTTCATAAAATCCTGCGCCTTGCAAAATTCCATTCTTTTGATCTGTGCTATGGTTCAGCACAGTTTCCAAATATGCCTTGTATGCATAATTAGTGCAATTGTATACTTGAGTATTATTGATCTCCAACTTGACTTGATTGAAAAAAGTTGCTCCTGCATAATTAATCATTCCCAAATCGACGGCTTTGGCACCTGATTCCGCCTTCTTGCTCTCTGGTACTTTGTTCTCCAGACGAAATCGCATGTAGATGTATGCTCTGCTCATTTGGAGGTAACTTCGCGAATCCGTGATGTTGAATTCATAGGGTCCAGAGTTCATCAGAGGTGTTGACGTAGGAATGTCAAGCCAACGACTACTTTCAAACACAACCTGAGTAGTTGGGACATCGAAAACATTCAACTCACTCCTGGTTGATGGAGCACTCTTCACATCGATCATTTTCCCGCCTCCCATAGTCCAAAAATATCTTTGGTACGTCTCTTTCGCTTCACAATCTTCTTTGTTGTCGTCTTCTTCCTCTTTACTCCTCTCGAGGGTTTCCTCTTTCGTGCCGCTGTTTTCCTCACAGTCTTCCTTTTCCCACTCGCTTTTCGTCTCGTGCGGCCCTCACCACGTTGTAGTTTGCTTACTGCTCGATTCACCAATGTACCGTAGCTTTCCCTTCCGCGACGTTTGATGGAATCAGTGAATCCTTCTCCGGATGAGAGATCGTCAGCGATACGACCGCTCGCGAGCAATGCTTCAGTACCAATAGAACGTCCCATGCGTTTCGCCAGAGGCAAAACATACCCCAAGAGTTTCGAAACAAGTCCTCCTAGACCTGACGCGCCCCGTTGATAAGGATATCCACGGAAACCTGTACCTAGTTGTGCTGAATGCACTTGTTCTGCGAAAACAGATGTCCAATCGATGGAAGAATCAGGATCAAATTCGACATGCATTGATAAACGACCACTCTTTATCGGTAACTCTATACAAAGTGATCAGTTTTTCTAAAATGTAGAACAGCACAAACCTTTCCTGAGTGGAAGGGAACCACCTCATTGAGCTCGTTCTTAAGTTCGATACGAATTGAATCGATTTCCTCAGAGCGAACGGGGACATAATGAGGTCGGGGAATTACATGTTCTACGTTTTGCCCTGGTACACCTTGAACATTGAGAACCTTCAACAAAGGACACATTACATTGGAAAGCATTTGAAACTCACAACAATCTGCATAAACAAAAATAAAATCAGTTGCTAGATGGATAGGATGTGATCCAGTCATCTCTTTCAAGCGAATGTTCTGTTCTAGACCCAACAGATAAGAAAGTTTACGTGAGAAGTCAACTTCCACTATTGGTGGTTCTAGAGTGATTCGGCACTTTCTTGTTATTGAATCATAGTTCAGAACTTCTGAATGAGTATAGTTGCTACCATTGAATTGCTCCAAACCTGAAAGTATCGTACTGTTTACAGCACTAACCAAATCTTCTCCAGAAACATAGGTACCGCTAGGAACAGTAAGTGTCCTCTGCATACTGCGTGTTCCTTCCTGGTATCTAACTTTGAGAGTATTCTCACGCAAATCGCTGTCTTCTTCCATGCGTCCTCCAAGCGTGTCGTATGTGTAGGGGTAGATTATGTCCGTAAGTGCTACTTCGTACCGACCACGAGTTAGTTTGAGAGGAGTTGGTAGGATCACTCGAAAATCACCTATCAGATCCTTCCGGTTTGTGTTGCTCATCAAAGTTACGTAGAAATCACTCATGGTACTCTATGCACACGTTTCCACACGAATATTCTTAGCTTGAATGGTAGGAGAGGGAAGAATGTAACCAATTGATGAAGCCAGAATGGTAATCCACAGTTTCTGATCAGCAGAGCAACCGTTCACGGTGAGATTATAGATCGAAGTGCATACAACTGCGTAAATCAGCGTGACCTGAACAAGGTACACAATCAGGCTTTTTGACACGCTTCTATCTCCAATATGCCACCATTCCGTGCTAATGCTGGTAGCACAATTCTGAGTGCTTCGATTCTCTGATCCATAGATATTTGTCGGAGATTTGAAGGATTTCGCGTCAATCGATGATGTAGGAGCAGTTGTAGGGATGAATGTGTAGCATGTTTCATCTCTGTCACATGCTTTTTCAGGTTGGTCACATTGGTTTACGTATTCAGACAGAGCCATTTGGGACGTAGCGCACCAATTCAGTCTCGTACACGAGTGAATCAATCTCGTCGCCATGCAAATCCTCTATTATATAGGCGGGCGGGTCCTTGAATAGCAACTTTTTCACGCGAAAAACCTCTCGAGTATACTTTTCTCGATAACCTTTACGAAACAACTCGCCCTTTATTCCCAATCTCACGGTGTCACCAATATGGAAGCGATGAGCTGCAGTTAGAGTGCTTTCGGGTCCATACAACGTTTTCCATACGGAATATGCGTTATTCTTGTTCACATCGATTGGTGCCAGTCCGCCGATCGATCTGATCAAAGTCCGATTCAAGCCATCTACAAGGGGTTGTAGCACATCGATCCATCGATTCGTCGAATGTTCCGTAAAATGACGATACATTTTCACTTTAACCCTCCGTACCGCATTCTCTGCTAGCCCACATTTCACGTCATGGTTTTTGGGAATTCGGTGCTCTATTTGGTATCGCTTGAGTACATCTTTGAATTCCTTCGCAATGAACTCTTTCCCTTCGTCCGTATAAAGTCGATATGGTACTCGTTTGCTGCTGAGAAGTACCTTTTCGTAAGCCCTACTCGTTTCAGCTCCTGTTTTTCTCCTTAGAGGTGCGCAGAAGACAAAACGAGACAGAACATCCACTATTACCAGTACGTAGGAAAACCCGTCATTGAAACGCGAAAGATCTTGCAGAATACACAAATCAGCTTGATGATCACTATCAATCCATGATGCACGGGTTCTACCTGTGCGATTCTTTCGGAGCAGTGGATAATGTAGGGTGTAAGTACTATTGGAGTGCAGAAATGAGCGCACATCTTCTCTAGTCACATTTGCATAAATCTTCTTAGCCTCTCTGTAAAGTGCAGCTGCACTTGAATATCCAGCAGCATTCGAGAGATCAGTGTAAAGACGGCGTAGCAGTCGATCACCTTCCAAGGTCAAAGGCATTGAACTGTTATGAACTCAACTCGTTATTGCTTAGTCCAAGATCGGACTGTGAATTCATCTTTGTTCGGTGGATGAGCACTTCTATTTCGCACAGTTGTTTCTGCAGGACGACGACTTTTATTTGCGATGAATTCCCTGTCAAATCCACTCTGCACGAGATATCGTGCAAATCGCGAACTGCCTGTAGGGGGATGGGCATTCCATTTGTGAGCATTTGAGAAATCTGAGATTAGCTCTTCTAGATTTGTATCAGGCAGAGTAGTACCAGAAATGACGAGCTCACCCTGTGGCCCTTCCGAGAAAACATTCACATGCTGTTTCACGTGAGCTCGCAGCAGACGTTCCTTATCTGCAGATATGAGTGGACGTGTCTGGGTAGATAGTTTCTCGTTCATGGATTGTTCCGCAGCAACGGGTGTTTTATCATCATCCTCATTCTCTTCAGTTATTTCCACCTCCACCTCTTCTCCTTCCTGTTCTGTCGCCGGAGTGATTGAAGGAGCTGAGCCTACATTCACAGACCGTACTTGTTCATGTTCAGACATAGTACCTCCATGTACCAGACTAATTATTCTTCTCAAAATGTCACTATACTTCCTCATCTTCTCATCTTCACTCTGATCATTAGTGGTCAGTATTTTGTGAAGTTCCTCTTCATGTAGTTGCAATGATGTCTTAGTTGGAGTTTGTGCGGTAGCATCCCTCTTCAGTCGCTCCATCTGTTCCTCGGAGATAAGCAGCATCTTATTGAATGACATTTCCAATTAGACTACTCAGTGCGCTGACTACAATAGGAATGAGAGCCGCGAGCATTGCACCTCCTCCTTTCTGGTCAATGAACTCTCGTGCTTTCGATATCGAACGTGTTTGTGCGAGCTGACGCATAACAGAAACATGACGTTTCAGCCTGACACGTTTCGTAGGTGTTGTGTGTACTTTGCCATCAAGAACATTGCAGATCGCTTCAACAAGACAAATTATCGTGTTATCATCTAGAGAATTCAAAATAGATGAAAGCTGCTCCATGTCGCTGCACTTCTTCAATTCGTAAAGATCAGCTACAACTTTCATATTCCAGTGAGCTTTCCGCATTATTTCGGAGTGTAACAATACGTGACTTGAGATGGGAAAATGTTAGTCCTTAGACGGTACAAATCGGCGGTGTGCTTGTGCAGATCAACCAATAGATATGAATGTGGTTCACGTGTGCAGTCTTCATAAACATTTATGAAAAAATCTCTGCTAGTTGGATAAATTTGCGTGGCCAGATTTCGAATGCTCAGTCTGTCAGGGTTGTTTTTGAACAGAACCAAATACGCAGAGTGCATTCTCAGGTTCCGAATGGTTTTAGAGTAGAAAATCGAGTGGATGATAGCTATTACACTCATGTTAAAGTGATGTGAGCAAACGGTGAACAGTTTCTCAACATCTTTCCATTTGTCCATCTGCACCATCAAATCATCGAGCACGAGCAGTGGCGATTGTCCCTTGAAATCCTTGAGCATATCTATATTCGGCAATCCTTCGACCATCACGACATCATCTCGCTTACTCAACCATTCATAATCGGGCTGGTATTCATTGTAGCAGAAGATTATCTTTCCAGGTGTGACTCCCCATACATCATCCACGTTTTTCAGAATCTTGTGAACGAAAGTACTCTTTCCACACCCGGATGGACCACTCACGAGCATACACGAAGGCCATTGCAACGAGGGATTCATCACTATCTGAACCAAGAGATCTGTTTATCTATAAGGAGATCATAATAAACTTGTTGAAACAAAAACACGAGATCGATATCAAAAAACAAACAAACAGAGGGACATGAGAGCTAGGAAACAACGCCCTAATCAGCACAATAACCATACGGACGAGTGGTTCCATCAGCTAGAATTACTCTCTTATCATAGACGGCACGGAATGCCTTCACTTGATGATGTGAGTAAATGGAATGCTCGCGGTCCGACGAAATCTTAAAATATTTGACACGGGCAGGGGCAATGTCCGTTTCAGTGATCAGAGCATCAACATTATCTGAGATCTTATCATAGTTGACAGAGTCCTCCGATTCCGTAGTCAGAGTGAATCCTCTGCACTTCACGCTGTCGGTCACCTCGCCGTTCTGCTCATTCCGGATACGGAGGCCGTACACCTGTAATAGTAGTGATGATCATCACACTGCAATATAGAAGCTATTTCTCGAACCTTTGGCCCCTGGCTGACGTATCCGATGCATCGGGATCCCTCAGGCAGTTCATCAGTCAGACGACCGAGAGTATCACCCATCATGTCTTCCAGGGGATTGGGTTCACGGGTATCATGAGCGAAGATGATCGAATCGGTGTCTGAAATAATAGGGAAGGTACGACATAAGTTGATCATGAGACTAACCCGCATAGAGTAGATACTCGGGGCGAATCCTATCAAGGGCACGATACAACTGGACACGTGCGTAAGCCGTAGTGAGGCAAGCCACAGCCAATGAATTGCTGAGCAGGGGCTCTGTCGCAATCGTTTCCTCTTGATACTTGAGCTCAATTCTGTCAGATCCTCCCAGAACGCAGAGAGATTGGATCTTCACTCCAGGGCGACTAATAATAGCGAAGAAGTCGTCATGGTTACTTGTAATGATCGTCTTCGTTCGCACAGGATTCTCAGCAGTCTTGCCCCACTAGAAATGACCAGATTTGAGAGGTATAATTACAGCATAAACTAAGCCTTCACATACCAAGGAATTAAGAGCCAGTTTGGAACTCGCTCTCGCAGGTCCATTCTTCTTCACCTTGTTCTTGTCCAGGAGAACACCTTCTTCCTTCAGAAAATGCGCCAGATATGCATCCTTCTGCTCCTCCGATTCTACTCCTGCAGGCCATCCAGAGGCTTGCTACAAGAGAATTTTATTCATACCTCCCGGAGGAAAAGCTTGGGACTCCCAAAGAAATTTCTCCAGCACACCCAAGGAAAAAATTATCTAAGTGTCTAAAAAACAACTGACGGCCTTCAATCGAATGAAGTTGTCCATGTACTCTGAGTAGAGACCATGCTCAATAACTTCTCCTGTCTCCTCATCCCTCTGATAGACACTCCATTGATCATAGTGAATGGCCTAAAATGAGACGAGGTTGCGAGCCATATGAGAATATTTACCTCATAGCAATCGACAATGACGTATCCCTTCTCAATAGCCAACTCTAATTCAACTGTTGCCCATGTTCCTAGAATGGTCCGTTCATCTACTGAGTGCGTGCAGAAGTCCTTGTTGTCCTCCTTGACGCAATCAGTACAGAGTGCGAACATGAGCTTGTTCTTCATGTGAGCAGGGAGTACTGGGACATTAAGATGTCGAGGAGTCCGCACCTAAGTTGAAGTAATGTGGATGAATGACAACTACTTGGACCACTGACTCTACAAAAGAGAAACCCTTTCACTGCAGCATTGAGTTCTTCCTTTGTAGAGATGAAAACAGGGAGTCCATCAGCAGTCTTAGTCTTCTTGCGAAGATCATCTCTACTGAGAGTGGTCATGCCTCCACTTGGATACTCTCGATACTTGTTGACATTAGGATACCTGCAAATGGGAATTGAATAGTCGGTAAAACAATACTACTACTTACAAACTGCAGAAGTCCAAGTACATAATTTTCATATGGGGCTGTAGTTCAACATCGCACTTGAGAATGAATGCCTCAACTCGACCTCCACAGAGAGAGTCTCGCAAATCGAGAGGATCCTGAGAAGCATATGTATAGCTCAGGGAAGTCAGAAGAAATTCACTAACGTATATGGTCAAATTTTTGAAGAATTCGGCCATGACTGGATCAGCACGAAGATCTTTCTCGATATCACATTCCCAATATATCTCGAGATCATAATGCTCTCGAATTATTGCCTCCCTCTCTGCATCATCCTCCCGAATTCGTCGGGCAGAAATTCCTCGCATGATGGAATCTTTCGAGTATCGACACTCGTGTTGATGGAAATAGCACCCCTTGACTTCAAGAGCTATTCCACGCCCTCCGTTCTCTATGAAACCATCCAAGTAGTAAGGACCAAGCTGAGAGAAAGTAAAAAATTACGTAGATAGTTGGAAAGTATGGCTTACTCTTCTCTCTTGCCCATGCAAAGCATCTTGAATGATCAGATTCTCCTTGTGGCGTTTCCATTCGAAGAATTTGAGAGCAAGAGCAGACTGTCTTCGCTGTAATGATCTCATGATTTAATATTGTGAGAAGTAATAGTACCTTGAGATTCCTTGGTCTATCGGCAATCATCATGTCCTTCTTCATAAAACGTCTACGGTAGCACATGAGAGCGGCAGAGGCGGCGGTCAGCGCTTCATGGAGAGGCCAGACACCTGCATTCTCGAAGAAGTCCTCCGTGAATTTGATGCAGCCTTCTGCCTGCAAGTGGTTATACTTAAGTAGGAGCAGCGTTTCCACTACAGGTACAATGAAGGAGATTGTAAATACTTACCAGCAACATCACATCGGAGAAACAGTAGTCGATGATCTCTCTTCGGAAGTTGAAGACGTCACCGGCAGCTGTTCTCTCTGCATGCCATCTGCTAAGAGCAGCCTTCTTCTCAGACGAGAGAGTCTCCGTTCCGTAGGATTCGATAGGTGGGAGAGGCCCTTCGTAGTCGTAGTTCTTCTCGAGATTGAAGAGGTACGGAAAGTAGCCTTCAAATAAGGTCTATGTGAATAGAGTCCAACTCAATTAGATACCTTTCTTCCGCTCTCCAAGCTCGAACATTTTCGTGAACGCTGACAATGCGCAGGGCATAAAGTTGTGGGAGTCCACAGCACGAGCCCTTCCGATCATCGCAGACATGATCTTGCGACCAGCCTGGATAGGGCAATCCGTGTATGTAGAGTCCACGAACTCGTCCGATCTGCTCAGCACCTCCTTCAGAGCAAAGTGGCCATCGTAGCTGCAAAAATAACCTTAGATTACCTAACTTTTTCCCTCAGGACACCTGAAGAAATTTCTTCAGGTTACCTCAAAATTTCATACAGCCTATCTCAAATGACTAACCCCTTCAAATTATGGGCCACGAGAGTGTAGTCTCTATGCTGCTCCTCTTCCAACCAATCGACCAGACTGGAGATGGGATCAACGGTGCAGTCATCGAAGGAGTGCCATATTTGCAGCCGATCATCTCCACAAATGGAGCACGTCGCTGGCACATCTGTAGAGGTTGCAGGGGTATTCTTCCAGCACTTGCGGCAACATTTGAATGCCACTACTAAGTTGGGCTTATGGTAGATCTTGCCATCCCTCTCATCCTCGAACGTACTCTGCAAGATGTACCCCATCAAACTTGTAAAAATAGAAGTATGTCATCAGCAAGATCTATGATATCACAATACATACTTCTATATCAAAATATATCGTGCGAGCTTCGAAGTCTTCATCTTGCTCCGCCAGAGGGCGCTGATAGCAATCATTATGCCCTATGGGGCGTTTCTCGGTACAGGTTCTGCAGAACGGTTTTCCACATTCATGAACTCCTCTCTTTCCAGTTCTTGTGTAAACAGGCTGCTCACAGATCGGACACAACTACAATTATTGATATTCTCTATATCTGAACGATCCCTCTCACCTTGTTCTCAGTGCACGCACTCTTTACTCCTCTTTCTCCCGAGAAAGGAAGACGATGGCGAGTGAAACATTCTCGCGAATTGAAACTCAGTCGACAATCAATACATCGGATCACAACTGTTCCATGGCAATCAGTAGTATCGTAGTGGCAACACCGTTTGCATCTCACGGGGCATACATAGTGATCCTCGAGATTGGAGAAACACTTATCACAGGCATTACAGTAGTAGATGTTCTCTGGAAGGCTATTCGATACAGACACTCAGTGATTATGAGAATTACTGACTGAAGAAACGAGCAATTCTCTTGATATGATCAAAATGATGTTTCTTCAGACGGAGAGCTATGATGTCCTTGTCATCGTTCCCCTTGTAGGGCCCTTGCCACACGGGTTTCAGACTTCCACCATCACGAATCACTTTGATCTGATGATCCGGAAGTACAGCCTGGATAAAAGAGAGAGAGTGTGACCATATATCTAGTGAGATGATACCTGGAACAATTCGAGCTCTTCAATTCCGTAATCAGCTCTCTTCTGAACTCCTGCATCTCGCATTAGTTGAAGAGCAGCTTTCTCGAGAAGTTTCGAGGATCTCCGGAGAGAACGAAAATCGGTCCCTTGAGATCCATTCATCGAATATGCTCTTCCTAATACGAGTGCCTTAGGAAGACACATGTCATTTCCTGCCATGGAATAAATATTTATCAGAATAGGGCAATACTACAATGTACCCGAAACAGGAGTAATATTAGATCCTTCAGAAGGTCCTCCATCATGCGCGGCCCTTCCGGAACCAACGAGAGTGTTCTCTACCATTATGAAGGAAATGCGTCCCTGACAAGACATTGAATGAGCCTCGGAATAGCGATGTAATCACCTTTTGAGTCAACTCCAGATTCGGAGATCCCGACTGCATGACACTGAGCATCTCGAGTCTAACAGCAGCAGGATCGAACGAGAGAATAGGACGGAACGATATGTACTTCGCATCAGCCATTCCAGGCCACCAGAATTCAATTCCAAATAGGTCCGTTCCTCTCCGACCATGGGATGCCTCTCTGAATAGCCCCTCAACAGTCATGTCAAGGAGCTCTTCAAAGGGCCCGTCGAACTCCTTGGCCTTGGCAGTGAAGTGGAGCTCACGAGTAGATGTGACCATCTTCAGCTTCTTTGAGTACGTCTTCTCAGGAGGAGTGGCAATGAACATCTCGGAAATGTCCACTATGACAACTCCCTAGGAACCAACTTTCGTATGCATAATAGGGCGAAATCACACCTCTTCCAATTTGGGTGATTGCATCCTTTCCTGTACTTCCACCTTCTTCTTCTTCCTCCTTAGAGTTTGTGAAGCACCAGATCCATGCTGAAGTCTCTTCCTGTTCGATGCATTCAGTACCGTCTGGAATTTCTTCAGTTACCCCAAGCTATTTTTTCAGGTGTGCTGACAAAATTTCTTTAGGTGCCCCATGAAATTTTCGTCCATTTCTTTAGGAACCCTAAACTTTTTTTTTTGTTCAGGTGAGCTGAGAAAATATTTTCCCTATACACTTTATTATCCACCTTCATTGGCAATGAACAGTACCTGACGGGGAACATCCTCGATGAATTGTATCTCGTCGTCATCTAGTACATCCTCAGCGGCAATCTGAGGAGTCTGTCCGTTTAGTGTGCAGGTAAATTATTGATAACCATTTTCAGATTGAGGTAAGTTCAATACCGGCATGACATAAAACATATTTTGCAGGTGTTGTGGAAGTTGTGAGCATTTAATGATCAAGTACTCACTCTCACATCCCTAGATGTGGAAGGAAGACAAAAGGGAAGGACATATGGACTGTTGGAAACAGCATGCAGAGAGCCATGAATTGAAGAACTCTCCGTTAGAGCAGGAGGGTCCTAAATTTCATAATTTCATTTTAACCATTCAAGTTTGACTAACCTGTTCCTGAATCCAATCCTCCACTCTGTGGAAATTGATGGATGGCCTGGGGTGCGGTTCTGATCTTCGGGAAGAAGCTCCATTTTTTCCAGTTTTCGACGGTGAGATGTCACTTCTCATCTAAGAAAGTTCAATGATCCATACTATTCTGAGCAAATTCTAACCATATAGGAAATATTTCCCCCAACCATTTACCTCTGTTCCATTGTTGTCAGAAGGAGAAGACATTGTGAGGGCGGAGTTGTAAGTATGACAGTTGCAACTGAAAACATGGTGATCAGTGTGAACAATGTACATGAACGACAACAAGACTCCTCTCACGACTCCTAATAACGACTACAGTACACCTATTCAACAACGACCTATCGGAGGAAAAAGGATTGCAAGCAGTGGGCGCAGCTATGTCCAGGTGATTGAGAAATGCGTGTTATCATATCAATAGATCTCTTCATCTTGCAATCTGTGTGGATGCTGCATACAAGAATAGAAAGTATACTTTGTTCGTTTCAGTCAAACCCTATGGATGAGTTCCTCATTCCCTCTACGGACTTCGAAGCTTCTAAGCCCAAGAATGGCGAAAAAGTCGTGTACAACTTCTTCATGTCCAAAGGCAGTAACGCCACAATCAATATTTCCAACAAATCGTGAACATTGAACATAGAGATCGTCACTTCATTTCGTGGAAAAGAAGAGCCGATTCCTCGAAGCAATATCATCCGTCTTCCCCCCTCTTCCTTTGTGTTACACCTTTTTGAGATAAAGATCTGAAGCCATCTTTCCTCCTACCTGCATGATTCATTCTTACACTATCAGTGGCATTTCGACAGATGAAAGCAGTCGTTCAGTCTCTTTTCATTTCCTTTTCATGTACACCCCGTCTATTTGGCTCTCTGAATTTATTGCTCTGTTATGGGAAATATCGAACCATCGTTCAGAATCAACCCAGGAAATGGCTGCCATTCCCAGTCAGTGGGCCCGCAAGTCTTCTGAGATTAAGTGGCCGACAGAAGAAGATGAACATGCCCGATTTACGAGTCTCAACGAGATCAATGAGGGACTTGTGCGGTGAGAATTGCATTTTCCCACTCAATAAATCGTTGAAAATCGAAAATTGCAGATCATGCATCCTCGCTGTGAGTCGTTCTCTTCATCCGGAGGTTGCATTCAGTCAAAACGTCGTGGTGGAGGATTCGTTGGGCCGCGAAGTCCCCCTTTCCTTCAAGGACTTCAATTCTCCCATACCTTTCTTCGCCAGAGGCACAGTTAGTACTTTACACATCTTCTCTTCCTGGCGATCTCTCATAGTTATTCCCAAACATCACACTTTTTTTAGGTGCTGGAGCTCAACAATGTTCTCGCGGTTAGCTCCAACACTTACGAACATATGTTCGGACACTCGCTCACTATCGAGGCTAGACCTTCGAGCATGATCACTATCGTGACCAAGTCGTCTATCATTCCATCTCTAAGACCGGATCCCACCACCTTCTTCAAGGATCTACATAATATGGTCAACGGGTCAGTGAACAAGGTTTCCTGTGCCTAAAATGGATAGATAGTTTTTCAGATCGGTGGGTCCTTGTTTCTTCAAGAGAGTCTCAGAGCCTGCAGAGAACAATTTCCATGAGATGAAAGCTATTCTCTGCCTGGAAGATGTGTTGGGAGAGGTGCAGGATGTGGAGATCTCTCCGAATTTCGCCAAAGTGATCACTCCCCTGATCGGAACTGAGAAGGTGGGTGTTGTTTATCATCCCTCTATCCCATGTATGTTCTCTTCAGAAGTACATTCTGTATGGAGTTACCTGCAAGCTCGTCAAGAAGAAGCTGTATGCAAGGACTACCTTTGCCGCCTATCCGGAGTGTGATGAGGAGGATGAGGAGGATGAGGAAGATGGAGACACTCCCAATTTCACGACAATGACCCTCGCACAAATCGGCGAAGGAGATGAGGGTGCATACATAGGTACGATAAATCCAATTTTAGAGCATGAAAACAGCAACAAAAAAATCTTTCAGAAGTAAATGGTGTCGCGATTTCTCGTCCGTATAAGACGACTGTCACAATCGCTGATAACTCCAAGGCCAAGTCTGGACAATCGCTCATGATTGACGTCATCTCAATGGAATCGATTGCCGACAGATTTGCGAAATATGCGCAAGTAGTGGCGAAAGGACGTCTTCGCCGAGAGGGTCAGTTTTTTTTTTATACTATCTCTCTCTCTCTCTCTCTCTCTCTCTCTCTCTCTCTCTCTCTACAACAATCCTAATTCAGGTGGCAGACTCACCATCGTCGGTGCGAGGATCTCAGCCTCGCAGGTCAATTGTGGTCTCAACCTTTCGGCCATTAAGACCACCAGCTTCAAATATTGCTAATGGAGCCTTTCTCTCTCTCTCATCCGTTCGATTTCCAAATAGTTGATACCGATTCTTATCATGCCAATTTGTGATGCTTGTACTCCTTTTTTGATCTAAAATGCAAGATAAAGTCTGAGCCTTTGGACAACCTATGAGCCAACATGTTTAGGCGATCTGAGAACTCGGGAAGGAGGAAATCTTTGGGCGACCTGAGAAATCGGGAAGGGGGAAATGTTTGGGCGACCTGAGAAATCGGGAGGGGGGGGGGGGGGAATGTTTGGGGGACCTGAGAAATCGGGAAGGGGAAATCTTTGGGCGACCTGAGAAATCGGGAAGGGGAAATCTTTGGGCGACCTGAGAAAATGTCGCGACATGGTACCGTACCATAATCGCCATTTACGGCAATTGGGGAAAGGGGTAGGGCATGCTGACATGGAGGGTCAAAATAGTCTGCACTAATTGTGCAGAGTAGTGCATGTTGTTTGCAAACGAATCGAGATGAGATATCCTGATAATCTTCTCTATTTTCTCTTTGTTCATCTCTCCCCCACTTCAATGGTGACTCATTTTGGCTAAATCGACAGTATTATCTCTCT
>LS504082.1:239428-266316 GCA_900490845.1 Pristionchus japonicus
AGGGGTCCCTACCGAAATGTCCCCCCTCTCTCTCGACCACTACCGAAATGTCCCCTGCGCGCGCTACCGAAATGTCCCCCTACCGAAATGTCCCCCCACTACCGAAATGTCCCCCCTACCGAAATGTCCCCTACCGAAATGTCCCCTCGCCCTTCCCCTGGCCAGTGCATATGAGATGCAAGCTCAGGAACGTATTTTGAATGAAATATTTGCCCTGAGACCAGCCTCACGGCTCTGACCCTTTCCATTTGTTGTTTCTCGAATCAAAACAAAATTCATTAATTGTTTTCAATGTGACTATACTATTTCAAGTAAACTTTGACTTTTGAGGATGGAGGATTCCGAAATGGGGATTTCCGATTGTTGAAATTCTCCTTTGAACTTGAACTTTTTGATAGATCGGAAGCATCCGTCCGCTTCAGGAACTTTGTTAATCGGCATCAAAAAGCTAACTATCATAAAACGGACGGCTATTCGACAACGTGGAATCTATAGAGACTATAGAGATGTCTCGGGCTGACGAAGGCGGACAAGTCAATCAACTGAACTAAATCAACTGACAGTGGACAGCCAAATTCTGATCAGACAAATTCGCGAACACTGAGAACCTTTTGATCTTCTGATCCAACCCATTCATTGTGTGTGACTGGAAGAACAGAATGATGAGGGCAAAAATATTTATCACAAGACATGATCAAAAACTGTACATCACAAGAATAGCAACAAAAGGGCCTAAAGAATCTTCTCTCTCATTAGCTTTCTCTCATTCAACTCTCACAATTTTAACCACTCTCTCTCTCTCTCTCTCTCTCTCTCTCTCTCTCTCTCTGCTATCACTCTTACTTCTTCCTCCTCATCTCGCCTCGAACTCTGGAATTACAAATATTAATAAACGATGTCAATAGATACAACTAAGGAGCAAAACAGTGAGATAAGATAACGAAATTCAAAAAAAAAGTTTTTCGTGGCAGAATTTGGTCATATTATCTAGATAACTCAGAATCTCATCGTTCGATGGATCTTTGTCGCAAATAATCGAATGGAACTCTATCATGGGTGATAGAGTTTCAATCGATCTTTTTGCGTCTTCATCACTTAGCTCATAACTCGATCCATTATCACGATAGTGCTTCATGGAGATGTTATCGTCCAGTTCCGTCTTCTGAAAATGAAATTTTGAATAATTGCGGAATGTTAAAGAACTCACCATGAGAAAGTTGACCAGCTCCATGAGAGGGGGATGGTGACCAAGGAAGTAGCTGATCAGGCCACTAAAAAAATAAAATCACTCTCTCGATCTGAATAGTTTAAATCTCACCGATGCCAGCTTTCGACGAGATTCGTGGTTCGATGACGTTCGATCATGAACTTGCAGAACATCGTCTCGGGGTGAGCCATCCATTCCGATCTGAAATATTGCAGGAAATTATGCGTACCTGTGAAAGCAGGATGGATGTTCGACACGGGCACTTCCAGGATTCCGCACCTGAAAAAAATCATAATCAAACGAACAGATCGCAATATTCGATAATAAACTTACTGCTCGATGTAGATTTTTGGAAGAAAGATGGCAGCTCGAACACGATTGAACCAAGTACGCACGACTGGGTAACTCTTCGCGAAGGCGTTCAGTCCGAATGATGAAATTTTGTTATTAATACACTTGAGTGCATGGAAAGAACAACCTTCATGACGAGCCATCGGAATCGCTGTTCGAACAGCTTTGATGATTCCAGTCTCCCAATCACTCACGATACGAACTCCTCTGAGAGAGAAGTTCATATCGGAGAAGATTGTTCGCACGTCCTGTGAATTAATTATGTTAGCCATATCTCAAATAGTCAAAACAAACCTCGAGCAAGAGAGTGTACTCCGATGCGGCCTTCGATGGCAAGAGAGCGGCCACCAGCAGGAAACTCGTGTTTCGGCAGCAGACGCGGACCGTGAAAAGTTAGTAAGCTCGTTTTTTAGTGCAAGTGGGAATGGGAGTAAATATGAAATTACCGTCAATGAGAAGTGCTTCGATTCCCAACTCGATCGCCAGTTCGAAGGTCCGTCTGGCGGCCAAGCAGATTCTCTTTGCATCGTTCGGATCTGAAATTCGGTATGTATCAGATAGGCCAATAACTTGGATATCGTTATCGTCAATTTGATCGTACTCCTCCACTCTCGACACGCCGGTAGCTCTGAAAAATAAGACATGATTTATAATTAACAGTAATGAACACTCACTTCTTGACGTCCACTGAGAGCTGTCGTTTCCGCTTGTTCTTGTTCTTGCCTCCACTGTACAGATCGAGCACTTCGTCGACATCCTCTGGTAAAAGAAGATTAGCAAGCCCTTCTCTTTTAGCAATCAATGCATTGCACTCCCTGTATGCCCGTGAAGGGTTCTTCAGATGGCCGTCAGCTGCAGATTCCGAGTTCTGCTTAGAGAAATCCTTCCTGAAGAGAACATTTCAATTTGTTCTTCATTTCGTACTCAATTAAATTATGAATTATAACTCACGCAATCTTGGAACTAAGAACGACTGCGGGTCTGCACTTCTCATCAGTAGTCCAGTCACATCGATGGCGAGATGGATCAGCGGGGTTCGAGAGGAACACACACTGACCATCATCGGGAAAGAACACTCGAAGCGTGACTTTCGTACCTGGAGAAGTGGATCGTTCACAGGACATACACACATACTTAGCCTTCCGATTTTTAATCGGAACTTCGTCTCCATCGACTTTCTCCTTGAATCTGAAAGACACGATTGAATCGGGATCTCCACAGATTCGATAGGCGGCAATCTTGTGATTTACTTTGTTACTGGGTAACGAAAATCCACTCCACGTTGCAGCCATCTGAAAAGAAGCGAGTCACAAGTTTACAACAAGAACAAACAACAACAAACAACAACAAAAAAGCGAATAATTGAAAACGATTTCAAAGGAGAGAGGAGAGAGCGCTCACACGTGTGGCGTCCAGCTCTGAAGGCTACTCTTATATACCCAAATGATCGGACATGTACGATCATAGACGAGCCTTCCTTGTTCAATCGGATACATCCCAGGATGTATCCCAATCGAGAGATCAAATGACGATCAGAATCAGATGTTCAAAGTTCAATAGATCATTTTTCGAAATAGTAAAGCCACATTGAAAATGATTAATGAATTTTGTTTTGATTCGAGAAACAACAAATGAAAAGGGTCAGAGCCGTGAGGCTGGTCTCAGGGCAGATATTTCATTCAAAATACGTTCCTGAGCTTGCATCTCATATGCACTGGCCTGGGGAAGGGCGAGGGGACATTTTGGTAGGGGACATTTCGGTAGGGGGACATTTCGGTAGTGGGGGGACATTTCGGTAGGGGGACATTTCGGTAGTGGTCGAGAGAGAGGGGGGACATTTCGGTAGGGACCCCGAACGGAGCGTTGAATCTTTTCACCGCGATTCCTTTCCTATTCCGGGTTTTGCTATCCAGACCTCTGAATCTCGACAGAATTTTGAATCCTGAACTCGCCCTCACATAACTGTTCCGTATCCTCCCGATCCCAAGTATTTCGGGTTGTCGTACTCCGAATTGAACGAGAGTGGGACGAAGAAATCGCCAATCCGTCTATTACCGATGTTGATAAAGTTCTGACAAGTATGCTGCGCATAAATGGGAAAAATTGATTGACTCACATCCAATTCCTTCATTTCTCGCATGAGTGAGTGGTGCGGAACAAACAATGAAACACGCGTAAAGGAGAGAGAGAGAGAGAGTGCGTGTTTCTTGACAGTTACACAGTGATAAGAGAAAGAAGATACGAAAGAGTGAGAGATGTTTGTGAGATTTGAAAACTTCATCACATTTACAAAAAACAGGATCAAGATACTTTAGTAATCACAATAATGTGGTTGATTGTTTTCGTAGTATTGAAATAAGATGTTCGATCAGCTTTGTTACCAATACTTCGCGATTCCGTTTTCACGCCTTTCCTCTGAAATGTCTGATTAGCTGATGAACTTCGGGCCTCCCATACGCTGCTTCTCCGCCTAAGAACAATCTCTGAGTATTCCTCAGTCATCGTGAGAATAATCAAAGCGTTCGTTATAGGGAATATGTGTAGCAGAATAGGAGCCATCTAATGTTAAGCTTGTATGTAACACGGCATAACAATTAATTTTTAGATCGTTTCTAATTTCGTTTTTCTCTGACTATTCCAAAGAACTGGTGAAAATCTAACCTTTTCTGGTAAGTGTGATTCAATTTCTAAAATGCACGTGACGCCGAGTAAAACCAGTGGACCGTAGGAGAGTATGAGTGGATTCAGTGCCTGATGGGAAAAAGAAGTAAAATATGAACAGTGGAATACTGCTCTCACTTGTACGGTGAGCATTCGTAGTGCTTTCGAGTTACTTCTTCGTAATTTTTCACTCATCATTGTTCTTCTTTTGATTGACTGATGAATTTTTAATCCGCAGAAAACCTTGAAAATTTAAAATGATTAGAGAAGAGAAAATTGAATTACAATCTGGAAAAGTAGCAAGACAACGAGAACATAAATAAAAATCGAAGTAACGACGAAGCTAAAGGAATGTTGAACGTTCTGGAATATACATCAGTACAAACATTTGAGACCTCTTCATACCACCAGTGCAAATATATGAAGGGACTTCATTTGTTTAAAATCTATGCCAACGTAATCTCCAAAGTCGCTATTCAATCGCTGGACAAATTCAATATTCTCGCTAGTGAGATAGAATCGAGCAAGAATCGGTGCAGCGAACGAGAAAAGCTGAAGAAGGCAAGAATTTTCGTCAAGAAAATGTATTCACGCACTGGAATGTTCATCCAATTAGCAGCAATGCCCCATTTCGATTCGAAGAGCTTTAGTAACGAAGGACTGAAAAAATACAACAGTTATTTTGTTTTGTGTTCAATATCATACTTGCACAATTTTGCATATCGATAAGTAAATATCGCCGATACGAGAATCGTACTGACCACGAGTATTACAAACCAGAAGTTTAGTATGATCTGTAAATTCGAAATTGCATTAATACTAGGACAAATTTCTAACCTCATTGTCCAGTGCCGGATAATTAATCAGTGTCGATACGGAGAAAATGCCCAGCGTTCCTCGATAGTGATACCAGGCCTGAGATCAACAGGTAATGCGCAGTCATGTGGAGATCGAAACCGGAAGTGTAGCCGATGCAGTCAACGAGAACCCGAAATCGGTTATGATGAACCCACGGGTATAACCGCTGCATGCAAATTTGAATTGTAGAAAAATTAAGTTCTTACGAGAAGATGTTCCACTTGTGGCGAGTGCTGATGTAAGCGTAGAGTAAGATTCCATTTATGATAAACGAGATAATAGCCAGCACAATGGCGTAATAACTGTAGAATTCTACGAACGCCTTCTCGGGGTGCATTCTCAACTGTACGTGCGTCGAGTTAGACTGAGACATTTCATCGAAATTGTAGAATGTAGTGGTTGTAAACAGACTGATTTATTCCACAGAACGGCTTGAAACTAGAAACAAGGAGACTATCGTGTGGTAAAACCCCATAATACAGTTGAATACTTAAAGTGCACAATCGAATGTGTGTAGAATACAAAAGTTATGAGCTTGTGTCTGAATTTGGCACAGTGGCAACGTTCGGTTCGCTGAGCGCAGGGGCAGTTTGTCTCATCTGATTCGAGGAGGAACTGTCGGCGATTTGATTTTTGGTGAGTAGAGCGAGAAGGAATCTGAAATCAATCAACTGGGCGTATAGTCCAACTGGAGTTCACCTGCGATACGGCCGAAGGAAGTATAGATTTATGCATGCAGAGGCTGGCGAGCTCAGAGCTGCGATCTAAACTTTTTTTTCGAAAAAGATTGTGAGTAAAAATAACCATAAGAAGCGCTCGCTCTTGCCATTCTGAGTTGTAGATTTTGAACAGATCGAGCATCCAAAGAGCATATCCCAAAACGTAGAAGAGTGGGAGGAATATGTGGAAAGATAGTGCCTGAAAGAGATTTGTAGGTTTTTGATAAATTGTTCACCTGCCTTTGCGATTGTGCGATGTGGCGATTTTGGGGACTGGAAATGAAAATCAGTTATCACTTTTCGACAAGTTCGTGAAACTGACCAGTCCTCTAATCTTCATCACCAGTATGTATCGAGCGAATACTGCGAGAACTGTCGAGAAGGAAATCACTACCATCGTGTACAAAATAGCCAGAGCGACGGTGAACTCCTGCTCCAGAGGGAACACTGAACAGACAGGTTATTAGTTACTGATATTGAACAATCGTCACCAATGATGGTGTATCCGGCAAAGCGAGGATCCGTCCAAGCTTTTGATGCTGTATGCACTTTTTGTAGTAGGAATGCCACCTGCAACAGGTTTCGAATAATAGGTTGAAGCGAGATCACATATTGATATTTATGAGCATGCAGTCTAACCATAGCCACAACTGTCGGAATGGCGACTGCAATGCATGTACTCCAAGTTCCGATCTTATTGATCCTGCTATTGTTACTCGATCTTAGTGATCTTAGTCGAAAGATAAATGCACAAAAGAGAAGAGCCGAAGAATGAGTCATCGCATGCGTGTTGATGGCTGAAATTGAAAAGACAAGGAAGAAAAACATTTTCTCGTACTATTCGTTAGCTGGCAGAAAGAGTTGCTGATGAAATGGCACGGCCCAATGAAAATAGTCACTTGCGATTCAATTTCTTGAAGGGTGAGGACTCTTAGAATGTCATTATGTGATAACTTCAATTAATGAATACCTCGATCCCGTGGCATAATTACAAAGACTCGCTATAATATCCGAAGAAGCCATGTTCAGCAGAATAATCGAGTATGTTTGCATCACTGGTGGGGTCCTGCGATGAAGAGAAGGGATGAATAACGAAAAGGAAGCTGATGTTCTACTTCTTGAAAATTGCCACAATCAAAATGATGTTGAGCAATACTCCAATAAAGTCGATAACACCGATAATGAGTAGGTGAAAGACGTCATTCAGAGTGAACATCTCAATTTATTAGTTCGAAGCGAAGCAAATCTCAACACGCGTAGAGATATGTTAGCGTATGAGTAGAGAGTTGGGGGACAACACGAGACGCAATGGACTATTCGAAGAAACGAGTCATTCATTCGAAAAGGTGTGAGGCGCATCATGGGACATCATTGGAGCGCAGTGATCAAGAGATGCATAGTCTTTGAGTTGTCGTATCTAATCGGAAGAGATGCATCGTCTCATCTGCTCCTTGCATAGGAAGTGTACCATGGGAAAGGCTCTACAACGCAAGAAGCGAAAGTTCACAATTCTATAGACCTGCAACCAGAATAGAACGTGAATCTTTGAAAGATACTGCAAATCTGCAGGCAGCACAATGAATGTGATAACAACGCTGGGAAAGTGAATACTTCCACAATTGTTTGTATAGCAAAGAACCAGGAATTTCTTCTTGCAGCTCGGTTTAGGAACTGAAGCACTTTGGTTATTCGGGTGTGGGTATGATAAACATCATCAAACGCGTGATTCTGCAATTGGGGCCGAAGGGGCGACGTGCTGGATCGGAGCCACAGCCGCTGCTCTCGGCTGATTTGAAGAGGAAGTCTCTCCAATCATTTGTCTAGTAAGCAGACCAAGCAGGAATCTGCGATCGTATCGTCGTTAGACCATCTCGTTCGAACCTCACCGTCGATATGGACGGAGGAAGTACAGATTGATGCAGGCTGAAACTGGGGAAGTCAATCCTGCGACCTGCAAATATTTTCCGCGTAACTGCAAGTCTATGCCACAAACAATGAGAAGTGCTCGTTCTTGCCACTCCGAAGTGTAGACTTTGTACAAGTCAAGAATCCAGAGAGCGTATCCAAACACGTAGAAGAGTGGAAGGAAGATGAGAAAGGAAAGCGCCTGTGGATTTGTCCGTTTTGATTTGAAAAGAATTGATACCCACATTGGCAATTGATCTATGCAACGATTTCGATGACTGTAATGCATCGTATAAAACTTTTGTCTATTTTTGAGTGTTCTCACCAATGATCTGATCATCATAACTAATATGTAACGAGCAATGACCGCGAAGACTGTTGAGAGAGTGATAACAACCATCGTATAGAAAATGGACAGCGTCACGATGAACTCTTGCTTCAGTGAGAACACTGAACCAACGCATATTATCTTGTGACGATGATGTCTACTTTCACCTATGATAGTGTATCCTTCGAAACGAGGATCAGACCAGGCCGCAGAAGTGGTGAACACATTCTGTTGTAGGAAAGCGTTCTGATAAATTGGACTGAAGATTTGAATTCCGTATTCTCAAACCAGTGCAGCAATAGTTGGAATGGCGACTGCAGTGCAGGCAATCCACGTGCGAATCTTGCTCCATCTGTTATTGGTATTTGATCGAAGTGACCGAAGACGGAAAACGAATGCGCAGAAAAGAAGAGCCGATGAATGGGTCATCGTGTGAGCGTTGATTGCTGTTATGAAAAAAAATTGAAAATCTAAATTCAAGTCCAGAAGTTCAAGTTCAAAAAAGCATGTACTATTGATAAACTCGCAAAACGTATTGCTGATGATATTGCATGGCCCGAGAAAAATTGTCACTTGAGAACCAATTTCTTGCAGTATGAGTATCCTAGACATTGAAGTGAATGAGATTGGTCAAAAGCATAGAATATACCGTGATCCAATGGCGAAATTGCTCAAACTAGCAAGCATATCAGAGCAAGCCATATTCATTAGGATTATGGAATAGGTCAGCATAACCGGCCGCGTTCTGTGAGATGAAATAAATCATCAGCAATAACTAAAAAAAGAAGTCTACTTCTTGAGTATTGCCACAATCAGAATCGCATTGAGAGCTATCCCACAGAAGTCGATTACACCAATGATCAGAAGGTGAAGAATGTCGTTGGAAGTGTACATCTCGACAGGTCAAAGGAGTGAAGTCAAATGATCGTGATATCGTGAGACAGCCCCACAGCCCCCACAGCACAATAATGCACGGGAAGTGAATGAGCAGAAACTCGTGCGCGATCTTTCCAATGTAGTGAACAGGGGTTTATAATTCGATAACGTGTGATCAGCATCGTCTGAAGTAAGCGAAGCGATATTTGCCAAGAGGTATTTCGATGTATATTTCTAGTAATTGATCACAAGATCGCACGCATGACAGTGATGAACCACCGTAACTTCTTAGGATGATGTATGATACAAACAAGTGAATATCGACTTTATTGAATCTGCCACATCAAGTATGTAACAGGCTCATTCTTTCATCTTCCCCATCCTCCATTGTTGTTCTGGATGATCTCGTCTTTCTCGATCGCTGAAGATAGGACCTGGTTCAAATATTAAAACGAGTTCTCTGTAAGAGCGGGATGAACCTCAACAGAGGGTGGCACAATGCTTCAAAATGGTCGGATTGAGCTGAAATTTGCAATGGGTGGTCCCTATGGGTCGTACATGCATTCTAAAACTTTTCATAATGATCATGCATGATTCATGCAAAATTTTTATCTTTCAAGATACCCCCTCATGTGATATCTCATTCGATAGAGCATCGAAAGTTATCCCTACGTTTCGATTTTCATCCATTTTGGAGCAAAAGGAGCCGAGAAACATGACAATATGTACATTTTTCCAAGGATTTTCATGGTTTTTGATTTTTAGTATCATGAAGATCTCATTTGCCCCGGCTAATTTTTTCTGTATTCGATGCGTCTTTCGATTCTCTATCGAGTAGTATTTTTCTCAATATTTGTATCGGTCACGAAAGTTGTCATTTTTCATGTTTTCCATGATGCACTCGAAAGCTGGGTTCGAATCCGCCTGCCCACATGAGTTTTTGCCAGACGAATTTGTGTGAATTTCTGCTGCTATTTGGGTAGGTGAGTTGAGAAATGATCAAATTTAGTGTTTCGTGAAGAAAGGGACGTTGGAAACGGTTGGCAAAAACTCATGCGGGCAGGCGGATTCGAACCCAGCTAACGACTACATCATGGAAAACATGAAAAATGACAACTTTCGTGACCGATATAAATATTGAGAAAAATACTACTCGATAGAGAATCGAAAGACGCATCGAATACAGAAAAAAATAGCCGGGGCAAATGAGATCTTCATGATACTAAAAAATCAAAAACCATGACAATCCATGGAAAATGTACATATTGTCATGTTTATCGGCTCCTTTGGCTCCAAAATGGATGAAAATCGAAACGTAGGCTTAACTTTCCATGCTCTATCGAATGAGATGTCACATGAGGGGGTATCTTGAAAGATAAAAATTTTGCATGAATCATGCATGATCCTCATGAAAAGTTGTAGAATGCATGTACGACCCATAGGGACCACCCATTTCAAATTTCAGCTCAATCGGACCATTTTGAAGCTTTGTGCCACCCTTGTCCTGATCTTACAGAGAACTCGTTTTAATATGAAGTTACTAACTAGTGCTTCCTCCCCATCCATTCTTGTTGGTTATGATATCTCGTTCGATGATCTCTGCAAAGGTCAGATACGGATTTGGTGAGCAATCAATTCGATTTACCAGTTCCACCATTGTTACCGAATCCGCTATTGCATCCCCACTGAGCATGAACGGAAAGCATATTGCTGAGAACGAACAGAATAACGACGAATGAGCGGAACTTCATCTAAATTCATCACATTATTCGATATAACATAACTTGACGGGACGGAATTGTTGACTTGAGTTCATAATGTTCCGACTATCACATTTATAGCACCAAAGTGCTTCGATGGTCGAGTATCGGCTCAACGTCTCGCCTTGTTTTCTCCTTGAGAAGATCCAATGGGCGAAGAAACGAGTTGGTAAGTATAGGTAGTCGCGGCAGTTTGATGACGTCACAGAACGTAAACGAACGCTATGGCCTAAACGAGTGCATCAATGAAACACGAAAATATAGAGAACATATAAAAAATTAAAAATCAGTTTGCACTGTCCTTGGTGTGGACGAAACGGCGCATACAGTACACTGCCCTTGTGTGAGAGACGCCATTATTAGTCGGCATTGTTTTTGTACAGGACTTGATAGTGTTCCTAGTAACCTCAGATAAACTCACATGCACACATTTTCCCTATAAGAAAGTGCGACTGATAATGTCTTTGCTCGTTCTGTAATACCTTGTTTGTTACGCGATTATGAGTCTTTATTGCCCTTTCTAAGACATTCAAATGCATTCCAGGTTCGATCCTTCTTCAGATGATCCTTAGCAGTCATCAAACGCCACCAATGCGACAATGCTCTGCGAGAATGACGGAAAACCAAGCGAAAAAGTCAGTTCTTGAACCAATTGAGCGTGTGGTACGAAAGACACTCACAGTACTCACTTGTTTACGCTTTTCAAGCGTCTATTTTTGCTACTCGGCCTTGCTAGTTTAATTTTCAAGCATGCTTACATCAATTATTGCTATTATTACGCCTGTTCTTAGATTGTTCGAGTGAGAACCTTTCTCGGAGCCATTAGTAGCCTCATTAGCAGAGTTAAATTATCGCCTAATTAGGCTAGCATTTATGATATTTGCATCAAACTTTTGCAATTCCTCAGGCATGCTCAGACAGTTCCTCTCCAGGTTCGATGGCACATCGCTTCATTCACTCTCAGCCTCGAGTGACGGCTGAAACAGAAGTGAACTCCAACGTCAATGGACGAGTTTGCATCTCTGTCGTCTTTGAGTGCACCAAACGACCTTCGATCTTGTGGTTCGTTCTTATTGCGATTGACTCAATCACGATATTCTTCTGCCTCTATGCTAAATTAGCGCAGTGCTTAGTATTTATATACGACATTAGTAGTGATTTGCTTATTGAAAAAGTTCATGCTATCCAAGCACCTCGGGACTGCTTTGCTAGCAGTGATCGTTGAAGCACACTTACCTTACCTTTACGCTACCCATTCCAGGTACTTCAAGGACGCGAATCGCTACATAACGGCTGCCGACGATCGCTACATGGTCAACAATGAGATCGTGCTGATGAAGAAGAAGGAGCAGGGGCATCCTGTATTTCTCATTGGAACGATGCTCATCTTACTGGAGAGTAGCGAGGCGGATGAAGGATACTACACGGTTTATGCACAGACGGAGGATGGAAGAAGTGAGTGTGGCCTTTCTTGTTCATTGTTTAGTGATGGTATTCACCTTTACGTTGTATGAAAGGAAATAAGAAGAGTTCCGGACAAATAAAACATCCTTACGATAAGACCAAGTGTTCATCTTGGTTGTATCCTAAATGGAAAAGTCACTATACTTCTTTTATTCCAGCCGAAGTTTCGTTCAAGTTAGTATACATTGGCCCTAACGCCTTCAAGATTGCCGATGAAAGCGTCTTTCCAATGAATAGTTGTGAAACGGCCACGAGAAAGGTTCATTCATCTTTGTTACTGTTTTCTCCGTTATCCCGTTCACTGTGTACTCAGTTGTTGAGATGTCCACATTAGTGGCGGGAGTGTGTTTATCACGAGGAGTATAGTCTGAGCAATGTGTGAGAGAGGTATGAAACGGGGAAATACGGTATACAGATTCCTGAGAAAAGGGAGAAAGCAGCTGAAACGAATGAGATGAAAGTGTGAGAAAATGAGTTCAACGTATCCATGATTTGAAACAGGAGCATGCCTAATTGAGAAGTGCCACATTTTTTATTTGTATCATAAATTCAGCAGTCTAGATTTCAGTAATGGAGTAATAAAAAAGAAGAACGCGCACATTCAATTTTTGTTGTGTCGGTAATCATTGGAATTCATTAATTTTTCATTCTTCATCATAATTCACTAATTTCAGATCATCCGAAACGGTCGAGTCTACACTGCTTCTACGATGCTTCCTCAAAAGGAAGTCAACGATGAGGAGAAGAAGACTAACGAGGAAGTAGCCGTTAGGAAGAAGAGTAAGCCCAGTAAGACGAAGAAATGGTGCTCGAAAGTGGCCGAACCACCAATCGTAACCAGTGTACCAATCGATAATACAGCGATTGGCATGGAACAGTTAGCTCTTTAATTTATCGAATCTATGCGCCCCTTTGCCCAGTATGCACCGATTCTCTCAGTCGTTGTACAAACTCTTCCGGTTTCACCTCATCCCGATCTCTTGATTACTCCCATTTATGCGGTTTTATTTTGGTTCAATTAATATCATTTCTCCTTGAAGTATGTGTCTGAGCTTGTATCTGCTATGTTCCGGTTTAAAAAAAAATGATGAAAAAGAATGCAAAGCTACGTTTATCTGATGATTTCTCGAATATGATTGCACGCTGCTCTTGCACAAAATTGTATTGCTAACGTGTGAACATTTGAAGTGATAAAGGAGTATTTAAATCCATGATTCCGCAGTTCCTTCACTCTTTACAATGATTCTTCCCCTACTAATCTCTCTGTGCCTGGCCAGCGGAGTTGAGGCTAACACAATCGTCAAGGTATCTTTCGCTTCACTCACTCTCCCAATCCCATTCGTGATTCCCACTCATAATTCATTTTTTCGAAACAAATACTCATTTTTATATAATTTTCTCATTCCTAGCGGAGCACCTGCTACGACAACCATCAAGTTGGTGAGGAATGGGTAAGGGCCGTGAAACATACTCGTAAGAAGCCAAAATTCATAGACAAACGCCAAGAACACTGTTGTGGTCACGTGTACGGGTGATGGCAGTTCCAAGACCATTGCGTGTATTTCACAAATCTCTGGAAAACGGATGGCTATTGGAGAGAATACCACCTATGTAAGTCAAGCTTCTTTAATTAACCTGAAAGGTATCCTAGGCAAATGGAATCGAATATTGTGCGGATAGAGGCGAGAATGTTATCAGGCCTATCTTCAAGAAGAAGGAGACGGTAAGATTGGGATTTGGAACGTTAAAATGAGTCGATTTCAGCCCGCGGAAGAACTCCGATGCGAGGAGCACAACACGAAAGTCGGCGAAACTTATGTAAGATAGTATTCAGCTAATCCCAACCAACTGTTCTCTGCAGACGGACCCCAAGAGATTCGTTTACCTGTGCGTTGCACTTGAGCAGAAACCCCCGACGACTACAGAACCAAACCCGCCGAAGACTCGTTATGAATTCAAAGGATGTGCATCGTATGACGGCGGAAAGCTTCTATCGCTGGGAACTAATCACACTTACGTGAGGAGGCCTATCTCAGCAACAAAAAACCAGAATTGTGTTGCAGCCCGGCTTCTTCGAGAGATGCTACCTAGAGGAGAGCGTTAACTCTGAGAAAGGAGAACTGAGATTCCTCCAAGTGAAAGTCGATGCATAGATTTGCGAAGATAAAGCACTTGAAACTGCATTTATCAGTATTTCGAAACATGTCACTGAAAGTAACTAAAATCGATGACGTCAGCTTATCATCGTTCACACATATTTGTCGTTTTCTTCCTAACAATCTCCGTGATTGGATTGTATACTTCCTCTGAAACGTCAGTAGCAACCATGTAATCGATATGATTGTAGCCAGCGATTTCAATGGAGCCTTGGAATTGTTTCTTCTTTAAAAATTAGAACAGTCTAACTGAAACTTGCATTCACAAAGTCTTTCCTGAACATTTTCATGATCGCAAGTTTGATATCCTCCGGTGCTTCCGATTTGCTGCACCAGAAGTTATACACTGGAGTATCCACCGAACTACATGTTTTGCAGTGGTTTTTCTGTGCATACCCGTTTCCAGCCACAGTATGTGCCTCGAACAGTGGATCAAAATAGGCACTCCTCACCTGTGCCCAATGCAGTCCGTTCCATGTTGAGATACCATTTGGAATGTGTAAACAGGCACGCGAGTCTGGAATTGCAAGGGGTCTGTTCTTTGTGTATCAGGAAGTGATCACTGACACATTGGTAGAGACTCAGTTTTGATTACGATGCCAGTTCGTCCTACTTTACATTCTAATTATCTTACCGAGATCTATGAAGTAGATCCATATCATTTCTTATAGAAGTATACAATGTCCCGTTCTTGGAAACAAACAGAGTAAACTTTTTTATCAATAAACATATTTATCATCGCTGGCACATATCGGGCTCTTGCTTGCGCACAATCGCCGTGATCGGATCGTAAATCATCTCTTTGCAGTCCGTAGCAAATGAGAAGTCGATGTGGTTGTATCCATCGATCTTGTACGATCCCTGAAATTCATTTTCTTTTCTTGGAAGCCATCAAATCTTACCTTCACAACTCCCTTCCTGAGCAGTCTCTCAGTGTTCTCGACATCTTCGATAGTCGCCAGCCAGTCGGAAGTGCCAGTAAAGTGGTAGATTGGCACGTCGATCTTGCTGAAGTCGTAGGGAGGCGGGGTTACCTGAGTAAGATTACTGATTTAAAGCTTTCAATTATGAGAACCTGGCCATAACGCCTCAGGTTCTCCGCTGGATAGTGGTCCATGTGCTCGAACTTGAGACGCGTTGCGATCTGAAACATTATTTTACATTGAAAATGAAAAAGTCTTACCTGTGCCAAATGCAATGCACTCATCGTAGATGTTCCACTAGGCATGTGAGCCAGATAGACGGGTGCCCGGCTCTGAACATATTGATCTTTAACCACTCAGTTCTAGAAATGAAACTAACGATGTTGAGTGTCCTCGTCGACGGGCCCATTACGAGGCCCATTGCGGCATTGCAGATCTGAACATTTCAGTGCTTTCTCTCGTTCCAGATCCTCGTAGGGATGAATGTTCGGCTTACCGTAGGAGCGTAGGGAATGATATTGCAGAGTCGAACGAGCGGACGATACGCATCCGCCCATTGGAAAGCGACCTCGTGAGAGCCAATTGCGATTCGATAGAACTGAGATGGGAATAATTTCCAGGATATGCGGAAGATAACTCACGTCAACAATGGGCTTGAGTGCGGTGTACGCCCAAAGCGCTATTCTAACTGGTCCTTTCATATAACCAGCTGTCCCTGCTGGCCCGGTTTGGAATAGACCTTTCATCTGGGTGGAAAAATTATCGCTGAGTTCGAGGATACTAAAGCTCACTTTGCTATTGTATTCGGGATGATCAGCCAAGGTTAGTAGTGCAATGGTCGTTCCTTGAGAGAGACCGACCCAGTACGTTGCCTCCTTTCCTGTTAACTCGAGCACTTTGTCAATTACTGCAGTAGCATCGTATTTTGAGAGTTCGTCCACACTGAAATGTTCTTATTCAAAAATACGTCTAATGTCTAGATGAATGAAATCTTACGTGTACTGCCAGAACTTGTTCTCCCATTGTTTCAGTGTTTGATGCCGTCTACCGTACGTCGTTCCACGGTGGTTGAGGAGGAAGACATCGAAACCCGCGTCCGCAAGAATGAACGCTGAAACGGGCGCTATTTGTCACAACAGCTTCATAATCAGATCTACCTGGACTCGATTCGGGTGGATTAGACATGAACATGGTAGAACCTCCTCCAAAACCATGAGCGAAAACTATCGGAGGACGATTACAGGATGCATCTGATAGGAACTGCATTCGTCGTGTTATATTCAATAGAATGCTCACTCCGTTCCGAGAATCGCCCATAAGGAATTCTGAACAGATCCAGAATGTATCCATCCTTCGTTACGACGTCGTATTTTTCTGCTGGAAAATCCCATCGTCGAATCATTCCCACCTAAACAGTGTTAGTGAAATATAAGCGATCGTTCTCAAACACGTACCGCATCTGTGTACGCTTCGGGATCATCAGGTTCTGAAGCAAAGGAGCCTTTTGAAAATAGAAGAGCAAGTAATAGGGACCACATTTTTCAAAAGTGATCCTTGCATTTCGAGTTGAATAGGTGTCATATTTATAACGATCAGAAGGTCAACATTGATAAGATTAGCAGATTCTCGGCATGCAACAGAAGTTTTGACGTAGTACAATAGAATGTGGCCTCTTTCAAAGACTGCACATGTATCGTGACATTCTGTGATAGTTCCATGTGATTTTATTCCATACATTCTGTCGAAGCCAATCAATAGGAATAGACAGTAAAGTAAAGACTGTATTTCATGTTTTCAGCTTGTTTTTTTTAACTCACAGTTAAAATAAAAAAAGAGTTTATTCGACACTAAAATTCGATGTTCAGACATATTTTGTCTTCTTTTCCAATAATCTCGGCGATAGGCTTATCCCCCCTCTTTCTCGCCAAAATCCAGAATAATAACTTAATCCCGGTGATTGTAGCGAATAATTTCGAATCCTTTAACTCATTAGGCGATTCACTGCAACTTGCCTTGAATTACTCGCTTTACCATGATTGTGAACTTTCAGACAGAGAACATAAAAAATGCAAGTGAAGATCAACAGAACATTGCGAGGGTCTTCTGTTTTTCTTCAGTTCCGCTCTACTCCATACTATTCATTGCAGCGTACCGATCATATCACCTGACACGATGATTGGTACTGAATATAGTCTCACCCTTCTCAAAATACACTGTCTATCATAGAAAAAAGTTGAAATACCTGCTCTCCAATTATCGATGCCGTAATACTCCGCACCGATTTCGAATCAATTATGACTAGATAAAGAAAGCAAGAACGATAGTAATCTGTGTAGAAGAGATTCAAGGGTGCGATCATATTGAGTTCTTCCTTGCCATGGACAATAAGGAATTGTTTCCGATACAATCACGAAAATTGTGAGAAGTTAAGAACCCGATACTCGATAAAGCGCCTCATTTCCATTGTTATTACATTTCCCCATTAGTATGATTCAATAAACTATTACAATTCGATAGCATGAAACGGATGAGCAAGATCGAATCGGTGATACGTGTCTCATCTACATCGACAACTATGTTCGCTTTATCAGTTTGACCTTACAGATTACCACTTCCTGTGAGCGTTATCAATCGATATCATCTCAATAGAATGTTCGATAGGTGAGAACTCATAGTTACCATCACCTCAATATGTTGCCACTTCTCTACCTTTTAGCTATGTTTCAATTTGCAGCTGCGGGTGTAGACCGCGTATTCAACAGTAGTTCAGTGAGTTTTTTTCAATTTTATCTTAGATTCTATAAAATTCCCTACAGATTGATGTGATCTTGAACTGGGGCTATCCCTTAGAAATTCATACCGTTCTTACGAAAGACGGATACATTCTCGATTTGTTTCGGATTCCCCATGGACGATTCTCGAATGGAAGTGAGCACCAATCTTCGCAATTTATTGTATCAATCTCTTTTTTTGAGACTCCTCATGCCGTCGACCGGTCGTTCTCATGGCGCCAGGAGTGGTTGGTGGTGCCTCTCAATTCTTCTTGAATCCTCCCGAATCGTCACCTGGTAAACATGATATCATTCCGCCCTTTCTGTTGCTATCAATCACCGCATAGTTTGCGGATGAGTAATAGAAAAACGGTGAATTTCAGCATTCATTCTGGCTGATGCTGGACTTGATGTGTTCCTGCTCAACTATCGTGGGACTTCTTACGGAAAGCGTCATGTCACACTTCAGCCAGGGAACAACAAGTTCTGGCAGTTCACGTATGTCGTAAACTAACATTCATCGTTATGAAATCAATTCAGTTTGGATGAACTCGCAAATTATGACGCACCTGCAGCAATCAATAAAGCGCTTGAAGTTAGCGGAGAGATATCACTCTATTGGATTGGGCATTCGCAAGGAACTGCTGTCGGGTTCATGACACTGTCTGAGAAACCAAGATGCAACAAGAAAGTATGTGTCATATTCTCGAGTCGTTCACTAATATTTCCTTTCGGGTAAAAGCACTATTCCAACTAGGACCGGCAGGCACGAGCGGATATGGAAAAGGAATGATGAGATTCGCGTTTCTTCTTTACAGAAACATCAAACCGTTGGTTGATGTAGGTATCCTTCTCTGTTGATGTAGACACAGCAATGGTTACCTTTTAGCTATACCGAATAGCTCTTGGATCTCATGAAATTATCTTTGGTCAAAGCTCAGTTTATATTTCATTATGCGAGTTCCCTCCGTTCAATGAAACTGAGGTACGTGTTGCGAATGAAAAACGTTAATCGACACAAGCACTCAGGTTTGCGACCATGGCGTTTATTCTCTATTCGACTCCATTAGTGTTGCCTTGAATGCGGTAATTCCCTGATTCTGGAATGATTCTACATTCGTCCTTTTCAGTCACAAGAATCAGAGTTACTCTCGCACGAGCACAGTGGGACGTCCACCTGGATTCTTCTGCACTGGGCACAAGTAGAGAGAGAACTATGATCTGTAGAACAAAGAACAAATCAGATGGCTTCACGACAGAGAGTTGAGCACATGGACCACAATCCCATTATCAACTTAGTCCGCTACGGACAGGTACGCGAAATATCAGTCTTCGATCGATCAATGATAAGTCCAGGAGCGTCCACCTCCATACAACTACACCAACATTGATGTACCTGTGTACCTCTTCTGGAGCAAGGATGATTGGATGACCACTCCAGATGAAATTGAGCACGTTATTCTGAAAATGCTGAGAAAAGAGATTGTCAAGGTGATTTTTCTAATTAGACTTAATGGTCGATCAGTGGGATGATCCAGGGTGGTCGAGAGATTCCTCGCTACAGTCATGCCGATTTCATTGAAGCTGCGGACTGTGCCGAGAAAGTTTTCAATCCGATCTCGGATATCATACGGAAACAAGAGAGTGACATGTGTGAACGATATGAATAAACATAATTCGATCAAAGAAGCACTTACTACACATGAAGAACAGACTCACTTCCACGTCAAATTACCAATTACCAATCCTCGAGCTCATTGTACCTACATGTTGTACACTATGAAACTGAGACATGCCGCCACAATACATCCACCTTTGCTTTCAGTAAATCTCGTTAACATTCGATACTGAAGCTGTCAACATCCAACATCGATTAAACTCGCGTATTTTCCCATGCTCATTATGGAGAGGATGTTTGCTGATTTCTACATCGCTTACGTTTATACCGTAACAAGCATATCAATTGTCGTAAATGTCTTCCTCTCTGCTGTTATCTATCTTTCCCCGAAGAAAACCGAAGAAAAATATCTGTTAGCTTTGAAATTTATCAATATTTAGTGAATTAGCTAATGTTTCAGGAAATACACAATCAGTTTTGTTATAGCGAACTTTGTCTTCTCTATTTCATGTGCTCTAGAAATGCCGGTATCGTTATTTTAAGCATTAGTGCTAGCAAACAACGTTTCAGTATTGGTATCAACACCCGCAACTATGCACAATGTTCTCAGTCTCTCCAATATTCGCCTCAGCGCCTGTTGAGATGGTACGCGACTGAAACTAAGACAATTTAACTCGTTTGAAGCTGTTCATGGACTTGTGGTGGATGTCAATACTTGGTGTTATAATTCTCGCATTTGACAGTTTCGCGCACCGGCACGCTTTGGTTTGCAAGTGAGAATTGCGTCCATTTATTTATCAACCTATTTCGAATGGTTTAGTTCTTTTCTTCGACCGTTGTTCTCATCGAAATGGGGTCTCGTCACTATTCTCATTATTCCTGTATGTGCTTCATCGTTTGCAGCAGTTCATTGTATTCTTTCCAGTTCATATCTATCATCTACACAAAATCTGGGCATTACGTTCTTTCTTATGCGGATGCTGCGCTAAGGGGCATAATGGAACATGAACTGGGCTCCCAATTGAATATCAATTTCTGGAAAATTAATATTCTAGCCATAAATTTCAAAGTTAGCTTGTATTTCAAATTCATATTCTTAGATATCTTCCACAGAATATCGCTGAATCTATATCATTCTGTTTTGGATTTTTCTTGCTCTGCGTTTCTATGGCAATGCTCTACATCGGAATCGTACGTCACTGTGTATTCCAAAACTGAATCCACTCAGATTTATTGCGCATGGACAATGAATTTCACAATCAAGAGAGTAATCATCAGTGGGAACCTCAAAAGGAAGCACTTGAAAGCCCTTCGGATTCTAATCGCTCAGGTGTTTTACGTCTTTGGCTGCAAAGTGAGCGTTTAGTTACAGGCAACGAATCCATTTCTATTCATCTATGGTCCGTTCATCCTTATTTTTGTTGCGAGTTTGTTGGGCTTGGACTGGCATTTACCGGAGAAGGTTAGTTCATTGACAAGCTAAATTACATCGACTTTAGCTCGCCGACTTTTTAATCCATTTGTATCCAATCATTAACGCTCTCATAATTCTGACGATGACTGATGAGTACAGAACCACTGTATTGAGAAGGTGAGAATTTGTTCTCCGGATGCGATAATACCCTGTTATTCCAGAGCGCATTTGATGGTTGAATCGGATAGATCGCCGGTTCCTTCTAGAGTGAATCGAAGTGAATGTATTTTTAATTCTCTTGTCAGGATATAATATAGGATGATGAGTTTATGTAAATCCTGCATATCCTCACAACTTTCTCATTATTTGATGCATAAAGAGTTGTTGTGACGCTCTCATTTTGTTCAGTTTGCTATCAATATTTTTAACAGGAAATGTCGAACTAGGAGTACATCGGTTAATCAGTTTGCTGCAAGCGTGACTGACTTCTACTCTTGTTTTTTGCATTCAAATTTACAAGATCGTTCAGTCCAAAATTCTCAGAAACGCAAGAACTGTCAACGACTTTTTCCTAGTTTCCAAACCAGAGAAAGATCAGTCGAATCAGAAGTTTTCTACAATGGAGTTCGAGCGAGCCTACATCGACTTTTACGTCATCTATGCTTATGCGATGGCTTCTGCTTCAATCATCGCTAATCTCATCCTCGGTTATGTCATTGTCATTGCACCGCCCACGATGGAAGGATACATGTAGGCGATTTGATTTTTCAAGGTTCAATTCCAAGCAATTCAAATGTCCAGTAGCTACACTTGGGGGTTCGTTGTCACAGACATTGTATATTCGATCGCAGCAGTACTTGCAACACCGGTAATATTAGCAGCTGTAGTAGGGGAATAGCCTGGAAGAACAGTTTTTGCAGTATTTCTACCAAACCGGAGGAGTTTGTGCGATATTCTCAGCATCCAAAATGAACACACTTCCATTGCCCCACAATGAGGTTAACAATGCAGGAAAAGAAAGAATTGAGATTATCTTTCAGAGAACTTCTTGAATGTCTTCATTTCCGTTTTGTTCCTTTCTTCTGTTCTTGTTTCTTCGAGTTTCCTCTATAGATATGCGGTTGTTTGCAAGTATCTTTCAATAGAGTAATCTCGTTCGAATGTGTTGTTTCTAGGGCAAGGATCCTGGCTTTGTTTGAATCTAAATTGAGTGTGGCAGCATGCGCTATTTTTATTTTGGTAAATCATATTAGTTATTTTTCAAAAGAATCAGGTTCATATTTCAGGTCGAAGCAATAATATGGCCAGTGGTAGTGAATTTGTTTATGTCTGCAAACGAACAGTTCCAAGAGCACCTCAATGATGAATTTGGAACACAATTACACACAGATTTTACGGATGGCCGTGTCATTTTTGTTTTAAATTTATCGGTATTTTTTTTTTCAGAGTTTTTCAGACACTGTAATTTCTTTTTTCAGACACTGTAATTTCGTACGGTCTTACATACAGCGCACTTTTCATCACCTTCATCTGGTTGATTTTCGAAATTGTGAATTAGTTTTTATTTTTTTTAAATATGTTTATCAATCTGCAGATCTTTTGCGGGTGGTCAATTCATTACCATATTAAGCGTGCTGTAATGAGCCCAAAACTGAGGATAAGTCAGTCACGAGCACTTAAAAAGCTCATTGCACAGGTTACATTTCACTACACGTGAAACAAGTATAAGTGTTTTCAGTCCATCAATCCACTGATTTCTCTCCACAGTCCATTCGTAGTTCTGACTTGCGCAGCATTCTTTGATCTTCAATCTCACTTGCCTGAGAAGGTTCTTTGAAAAAAAAACAATGTTCACAAGAGTTCAACAAGATTCAGTACACTACGATTTGCATTCATTTCTTCCCTCTCATAAACGCCGTAATTATCCTAACTATGACTGACGATTACATTCGTGTTTTCCATAGAAGAAGGAGAGCAAGTTCAATTGTTGTGAGTTTCAGTTCTGAGAAATGAACTCTTTCTTTCAACGGAACAAGTGATATTGCCCCGAGAATCAATGCATGTAATCATTCCAGACATCAAGTTTGCGTCAACCTCCTGAGCCAAAGCTGTAAAAATACTCACCTGATCTGCTGATCTCACTTGCTCATAGTTGTTCCTGAATGTTTTACGTGGATTCATAAAAGATTCGTCAAAACAATTGTACGAATAAAGTTTGAGTGATCTCGCAGGACCCTTCGCTTCTTTGATGAATGCACAGCTAATAGGATGCTCTCCTTACTCCCACTCCTCTCTAACTGGCACTCATTCGACATGACTTTGTCACTAGAAGATTCCCTGAGTGTTCTCGGTCCAATAAACGAAGTATACGTAGTAGTCATCTATGTCGGATCTGCCATCTCATTCATTCTCTGTACGCTACTTTCATTGATCGTCCACCGGTTGGTTCATTTCCCTTCTTTCATACTCCTGTTGTTCAAGGCATACTCCGACTGCAATGTACTCTCGCAAAGTATCTCTTCTGAACCTTCTCGCTGGAAGTCTTATTCTCACTCTTTTCTACGTTCTCTCCCAGCCCATGCCTATTCTACCATTTAGAGTCAGGAAATTTCTTTTAGTAAACTCATGATGCATTGACTCAGATACTTCTGTTCTCTGGGCCTCTCAGATCCTTTGGCTCCACGGTTGCTGGAATCCTATTCGCATTATGGTACACGATCTCATAAATGAGTTCAAATGTGAAAACTTACAGGTTTTCAGTGATGACTTTCATGGGAAATGGATGTTCGATAGCTTCTCTGTCTCACTATCTCGATCTTACAACTGGATTGAGGTCAATTATCGTTTATTTTTTGGATTCCATCACTGTAATTTCAGCTCTCAGAACCGAGTATTTCGATATCTCCGAGGAATTTCTCTGAGAAAACGAATGATTATATTCAATTGCTTTCACTTGGAAAATTTCATCGTATCTATGACAACAATAGCATTGATTTACATAGATTTTGATGTTCGAATTATAGTTCTTTATCTCCCAAATTCACTTCAATTCCAGTTTCACGCAGACCACGAATCGTTGAAAGACACACTGCAAGAAGATTTCGCTATGATTCAGCTACAGAATCAATCGTATTCGGGACTAGTAATAGAAAAAAGGAAAAAGAGTTACGTTTTCACTTCGATTTCAGATAATAACGTTATCCTTCTCGGGGTGGTTTGTATCCTACGCAAGTGGTGTCACTTATCTCAATTACTCAATCAGTAAGCAAATGAAAGAAGTGAGTTTAGTTGCAACTAATTTGCCAATATTCCAAGGATTGATCTTTCAGCTCAAATCCGTAATTTCTCCGAAAACCTTCGCCCTTCTTGCCAGTATGTCTAACATTTTCTTCACCGTTATTCTAGCGCCGCTTTTCTTCTTCTTCCTTCCACACAGTGAGATGAACCAATCTGAACGTGAATCTTTCACTTCACCCTTTTTACTCCAGGCATATTCAATATCTGCAACTACCAATGGAACGATATGGTTTCCACTCCACAATGGCTCGTTTTCATCACACTTCTCGTAACAAGTAAGCACACTGAAACATCACGAATCAGAGCCAACGCTTTGAATGGGTAGTTAATGAGCTGGTCACGGCTGTGAGATCAGTTACACATGCACGCTCTTGATCATATTCAGCCGTGATGTTTCGAATTGAATCATTTCAGTGCTGTACGGTCTCTTCCCCTTCTCCATCTACCTCTTTCTCGTGATTGGATTCAAACAATACCGAACGGCTATGTTTCATCTTCTCACTTTAAATAGATTCAGCAACAAGAACAGTCCAACGGGAAGTCGATTTTCATAGACACCATGAAATTTGAGTTTCTTTGTAACTTCATGGCATCTCTTTCTATTGTGATTTTGTGTACTTTAGATTACGAGTCTAGGACATCGGTCAAAGTATGGAACTGATAAAATATTCTCTAATCTAGCCCGATTCCACAATTTGAGAGTTCTGCTTCGTGTTGTGCACAATCTCACACCATCTTCACCACAAAACCACAATTTCGGATGGTTCAATGAAAGTCATTTATCACAACTAAATCTGTACAACCGTCTGCTCACATCTAACAGAGAGTCATGTAGGTGCAAGCCTCTTCTCCGCCCATGTTGTTGTTCAGAAGATCGATCAGGTCCTGCGCAACCTGTAATGGACGTCTCTCTTCTCCTTATTATTCATGAGCTATTGTGATGTTGCAAGGAAAGGAAAATGTAAGAACATCTAAATTCGATCCATTCACTCACTTCCATGAAGTAGTCATAGCAGTCCTTCTGCAGGTTGGGGTACTTCAGTCCGGAGCACATGTCCTGTATTGTTTTTGTTTTATTTGTTCTTTAAAACACAACAACAAATTTGACTTACCGTGAGCGCATCACTGAGGTAGTCCATAGCCGTTTCCTCTCCGAACTTCTCGAGATCCTGAAATTAAATTTCATTCATCAATCCCATCCTTTACATGCTGTGCGATCTATCAATGTACACAAAATAAACATGAAGCTATCACTATTTAGTCACTCACATCGACGATATCCTCGCAGAGTGGGCAGAAGAGACCATCGAGAACGTTGAAGTTGCCAGTGGCAGCGAAGGTGTCGAAGTAGAACTTGACGTACCATCCTGAGAAGTATGACTCCAGTATGTTTTGCAATTTCTTGGCACTGCAAATCGATGAATGCGCGTACCTCTGGGCTTCTTGTGCTGCTTCACCTCCTTGGTAAGGGTCTTGGGAATGTGATTGGTCATGTCTTTAGGCACGGCGATGTCATTGGTAAGGCTCTTGGCAATTCCGTTGACAAGGGCGGTCTTCTGGTCCTTGAGATCCTTCGGATGACGAAGGAGAGCAGTAGAAGAGACTGCAGCAACCAGAGCGAGAAGGACGAGGGTGGATCTCATTTCGATGAGTGGAGAGGAGACTGGTGAGTAACCGATGCTTGACTCTAGCCGACGAGTGCATTTATAGGCACGGATTAGAGCTCAAATCGTGCCATTTTACTGATAAAAACTCACTGAATCACAGATTATCCTGTGACGGCACCAGATAAGGGGCTTATCACTGCTATCACGGGGCATCACGCGAAAATCTGAGGGCAAAGAAGGTCAAGGATTGGCAAGAATCGAGCGATCATTGCTCCACTCTTGCACATTGCTATGAAATCGGTCAAAATACAGTGGTGTGTTCATTGATAAGAATGAGTGATGTCAAGCCTCGATCAGAAATTCACCCTAGAATAGAGTGTTGGTGCTTAGTGAACTAGGTGTATGTGAATCCAGAACGAATACATGCAATATCTTGTTTCATCTCAATTCAACACTAAGCAGATTTGAACAAACCTAACTTCACGAGTTTCGTGAAGGAATCGCTGATTGGAATCTATGCGGCTTCTCACATCACTGATCATTTGATATGAATCTGTCTCTTGTAGAATCTGTAGAACTCCTCCACTCAATCACTGATTCGTATGTGATAGTGATCTACATCGGATCAGCCATCTCGACTTTCTTCTGCACTCTACTCTCCTATGTCGTTTACAGGTGAGGAAATTCAGCGACTGTACACTCAAGATCCAGTTTAATTTTTTCTTTTTTTTCACAGTCACACTCCGACTTCAATGTATTCTCGTAAAGTTTCTCTTTTAAGAGACCCTCTCAGTAAAAAGTCTTCATCGCCCGGACATTGTACTAGCAATGAGATCCAGCCCTTCATACGATCATGGTGGATGGGTGATGGGACCATGTTTACAAAACTACCGTATTTGAAGCTTAGCGCGCGGAACGCGGCGCGCCAGATGCGCGCGAAATTCAAAAACTCGATTTTCGTATATTCTCAACC
>LS504082.1:297736-312210 GCA_900490845.1 Pristionchus japonicus
TGGTCCGGTGCTGCTCGTTTCGCTCCACGAGGGCGAGTGGCGTCGGCGGAAGGCGAAGTCTGCCCTGAAGTGGATGGGGACGAGGGGCGAGAAGAGTGGAACGAGGTGGTGATTCGCTCGAGGAAGGCAGACATGGCTCACCGTTGGGGGTACCGATTCAATAATCGCACATTCGGTACCCTGTGCAGGTAGAGTCCCGGTAGTCCCGGCAGGGAGAGAAGGGAAGGGAGAGGCGAGAGAGCGTGTAGAATTGGCGAGAGAGCGTGTAGAATTGGCGAGAGAGCGTGTAGAATTGACGAGAGAGCGTGTAGAATTGACGAGAGAGCGTGTAGAATTGATAACAACGACGGTAGTAGAGCACGATCAATAGTAATGGAGGCTGGCATAAAATCGGTCCTCGATTGGATGACTCAGCTCGCTAAAGTTCACTATTTCATCGTGCAGAGCTTCGAAATATTTGTACCGTCTGTTTCTTTTCTCTCAATGATTCCGTGCCTCTTTGTTATTGCTAAAACAGGGACTCTGCATTGGAATTGCAAGTGGGTGTTTCGAATTGTTTGCAATTCTTACGCATTTTGAGGAGGTTGCACAAGTTATTTCAGGTTGTTACTACTGAGTTCGGCTACTGTGCAACTACAGATAATTGCGATGCAACTTCTATTGATTATTTATGAAATTCACAACGATATTTATCTACCGGACGGAGTTGGTGGGCAGAGTTCACGGTCTGGCGTACCTCATACTTCGTATTTCAGGAGTTGATGCTTGGTTCATGTTCGTGCATGAAATCGGCTACGATATTTCCACCATTCTTTCTGTTTATCTGGTTATGGAACGGTTTGTTCTAAGTTTCCTACAATAACAGACCCATAATATGCAGGTTCTTAGCACTAAAAAGAGCCGCTGACTATTGCAACGACTGCGCATCATGGTCTACAAAGTGTCTTCTGTCGTTCCTAGCTGTACGTTTTGCCTTAGTATTGATTCATGTGATGCATAACTTTCAGATAACATTCTCTGTTCCTTGGGCGTATTTCTCCATGATACGTATTGTCCTAATGATTATTACGCGTGTTCATAATTCCATTTCAGATGGACATTACTACATTGGTATCGCGGTTATTCTATCGATCGAGTTACCGATGAGCGTGGTGAGTGCAAGTTATAACACTGATTTCTTGCTGAGAAGGTATACGTTTTCATCTATGGGGTCTTTCAGTCCTCTGTCATACTCTACCTCTACAGCAAGAAAATGTACTGCGATATGCACGAAAGTTCACTAGCCGTAAGATATCAGGTGAGAATTTGATCGAATCAGATACACTGGCAGCGTTTCATCTGTTGAGATGGCTGAAATACTTGAATACTCACGAGCTGTTATTCCGGCAATAGTTTTCTCATCTTTCATCAAAAGCTTCAGGTATCCAATTGACCTAACCTGACTAACTATCTAGCTTTCGAGTCTCATCACATGCATTCTCTGGCAGGAGGGGTTGGGGCATTACGGATTCCTTCGAGTCATTTTCTTTACGGTAAAATCTAATTCTAAAAATTGTATCGATTCGAGTTTTATCAGATTCACACACTGAACTGTGTCGCGATGAAAACCATTCTGATAGCATCCCATCGAGGATTGAGACGGACCTTCCGGGCCTACTTCATAAGAAGGAAACATAGGCATGTTTACCTGGATTTGCTTTCGATAGTGATTGGAATCGCAGATGCAATCGCAAAGTTATTCCAAGAGAAGAGGTCATCAATGTCGAGACAGAAACATATTTCAATAATTTGAAATCGATGTGGGATTAGAAGTTGTTTCATAGCTTTATCGATACACTGATTGTAAATACAATAGTTTTTCACTACTGAGCTCCAACAACATCCGTAAACGAGAAAGTGAATTTGGGAATGAGAGATTCATCCGTTCCGTCGATTGCTCTGTTCACATCATCGATCGAATGCGTTCCCGTTCTCACCCAGCAAGTGACGAATCCATTGACGGACCCGAATTTGATGTCCGTGTCCAATCTGAAATTGCCACCTTTTGACTTTACCTGATAATGATTTGTTCCTGATAAAGTCACAACGTCAGAAGCCGACATCTCAAGAAAAAGAGTAGCTCACCTATCTCCAAACATGATCGTCTTCTCGGGGTTCAACTCCAGATTGTTCTTGAGATATCTTCCCATTGGCTCTCCTGGCTTCCCGAAGAGGACGGGTTCACGAGGGAGAACCGCAGTGCGAAGAGCGGCTGCGAAGCAACCAGTGCCTGAAATCGCAGTCACAATAAGGGATTCATGAAATATTCGAATGGGTGATTGCTTACCAGGCAGAATGTAGGTGTCGTTGGGCAGAGTAGCATCCTCGTTTTGGATGAAGAATCCACAGTTTGGATCGGCCAAGTAGTTCGTTGCCTGAAGTTGTTCTCGTTCTCGCTCTTGCAACTCGATAACAAAACTTCAAATATAATTGCTTTACCTTGATCAACTTCAAATACGAGAAGTGGGGATCGTCTCCGACCACGACACAGGATGCCTGCTTCTCGAGAGTGATCGTGGGAGGGAATCCTTCCCCGGCTGCATCGGGCATCGGATCGTGCTGAAAATAATGGTATCATGAAGTTCCAATGCATCCCAGAAAAAGAAAGACCAGTAATACACGAGTACTGACCCCGATTCCGAAGCATTCCACATTGAGAGCCTCCTCAAGTGCCTCCTTGATGCCGATGTTGCCAATGAGATAGATGTTACTCCTGTCAATAGCCTACTTACCACTGCTTCAGAATAACAGAAAGTACCTGATGAAGTGCGGGTTTCTCTTCAAGAAATCGATAAGGATCGTGTTGGGAGAGATGATGTTTTCCTGCGAGAGGAAACATCGTGGAAATCGTTCGGTATCGAAATTCGATGTTTCAAAGATCAACGCACCTCCGATACGGGGAATCCGAGTCTGGTCACTTTCTGCAGATATCTGCGAGTCGATCGAGAGGAATTGTTCGTGATGATGAACACTTTCTTGTTCTGAAACGGTGAGTCATCGAAAAATGTTCCCTAGATGGCGAAAGAAGACTTGACTCACCCGTGTGATCAGCTCCTGAACGAATTTGATCGCACCGGGAATCGGCTCATCGTGTGTCCAGAGTGTTCCTAAAAGAATGGATGTTTGATCTCAGCGATCCCGCTTTTCTCTTTTTTCTCTACTCGATTCCTGCTCTCGCTCTCACTCGCCAGCAGTTGTTCATGAAAAGGAACAGGCGATCTGAGAAAATATCTCACCATCGGCATCGAAAAGGTAGGCGTCGTAGTTGAAGACGTCTTCATTAGAGAGGACGGGCACTGGATACTCGCTCATTCTGAAATGTGATTGAGATCTGAATAAGAAAGATCATTGAAGGATACACTGGGATAAGGAGCAAACAAGCAAAGATTCCATTGCTATCAGCTTCTCAACTTTGGAAAGAAGGCGAGTGGATTGAGATAGAAAACGCCACGAATACTGAGATAAGACGAGTGACGGGAAAATGGAAGAAAGTGTGGAAATTCTCTGCCTAGCGCGCTCTTTTGTGACCTTGGAGGGTCCACTCTACCTTCGTCCTTCTCCCTCTCGCTCTTGAAACACTCGGCTCTTATCTCTCGTAGCGCATTGCTTGACCGCGACGCGCCATTCGTTAGAGCACATAATTTCTCAGCGGGGTGCTCTTTCACATTCATGGAGTGCATCGAAATGCGTTCAAGACCAACTCAAAGCCTTGATTTGTTTTCATTGAAAGCTAGGATTCAGCTGACTTCGAACACGCACTTTTTCTTGATGAATACACACAAATGAGATAACCCCGGAGAATACACCCACACCATTACTTTGCAGACGGCTGCTTTACTGCAATGCATCGAATCCCATGTTATCCGCTCCATTTTGAGACAACATCGACTCTTCGTTCGTGGTGCATAACGCATCACGTTTTCGAAACAGTAACTATGACTCTCATGATTCAATGTCCTGTCACGCGCCGCAGCTGTTCCAAGCTTATCAGCCATTCCTATTAGAGTTGGGAAGACGACAACACTTGCTTCCGTTGCATCTGCGAGTCTACGGAACTAGGAAACGTTCTAGTCATGCGGTTATCCCCTTGACATCTGTGTTGAACCATCCATAGAGATATTACTAAGCATGTTCTTCAAGATTGTACGCAAATAGTCATTTTTGCTGTGACGACAGCCACAAAAGACCACAATGTTCGATACAACCGTAGTGGTCAGTGTAGTCATTGAACTTCTCCGTTACGTAGTGACTATATTCGGCCGTAAATAATTAGTATTCATACGCGCTCAGATGTTCTTTTCTATTTTGATTAGATATCATGTAGGTCTCAAATACCTACATTGCGTTTCGAACACATTTTTTCGTTTGCAACATAGCTCAATAACGTGTCTGTCAACTTTAGTCCTTTTATCGCTCTTTTCTAAGATGAGTTCTTATCTTAAAACACGAACAGAATCAGAATTATGCGTTCACCTCCAGAAATCATCCGTTACGTAGTCTAAGTGATCTCAACGGATCAAAGATTGTGCTAGAGATCGTCCACAACATACTATGCCATCCATTTTCCTTCGTCGTGTTAAGCATAATCGCCGTGTTGAGTATGGCAAAACTACGGAGCGGAACGATTATTATATCACCTGTTTTTCCATATCATACTACTGCCAATTTGTCTTGGAAAATTGTCGTTTATCGCTCTGATACGGATAAGAGAAAGTTCACTGGCGGCAGCTGAGTCGTAGTCATTCGTCCGCCTCCAATTCTGTGAATGTCGAAGAGGATGTCTGTCCTTCTCTGTCCTCATCCGATCACTTCACAGTCTCATCGAACCACGATGAAGTCGGTCCTTCAATACGCCGACTCCGGCAGGGAACTTCCGTGCACCATCATCGGATTGAGCATCGTCTGTTCCATCCCAGTCCTTCTTCTGCTATTGGCCATCCAGAAGTGTGCAGTGCACGTCAATTGCCGGTGAGTAGCATTTTGATTATGTTGCTAGGAGGAAGCCTGTAGTTACGGTTCGATTTTTTCGTCCTTTGCAGGTTCCTCATCTCTTCATGGGCCCTGTCCCTGCAAGGTTACCTCATCAACGTGTGTCTCATACACTGGCAGAATCTTTTCCCCAACTCGACGTGCGATTTCGAAAGTGAGCATTCAAAAACTTCTCATACATTTTGCCTTCGATTTACCGGATCATTATTCCAGAAACTCGCTCCTATCTCCTCATCGCCAACGCGATCCTTCATATGTGCTGTACGTGTTTCGAGATGAAGATCGCTCTCGAACGCATCATTTCCACTCGTCGACCTCACATTTACCATGACTCTGGCTTCTCCTATCGATGGAATGTACCATGCATGGCGCTGCCGGTGAGTATATTTTTGAATCTTCTCTCGTATTTTCGACTTTGTGTCATTCACAAGAACACATTCTGCACTTCAGCTGATATCCGGTTCGATCGTCGGCTACGCTGCCTACATCAAAGGGCATCCTCTGGCCCTTCTCTTTCCCAGTGTCGTCGATTTCTTCACAGTCTTGGTGAGTCTCGTGTCGCACTTTCATGACTAATTCGAAGTTCAGGTGAACTCCTACGGTATCCGATTTCTCGAACGAAGATTCGATTCGTTGTTTGGAAAGGCCACTCTGAATGCGAGATACCAAGTAAGAGCATGACTCAATCCGCAGAGATAATCTAGCCATTGAAGGTCAAAGAATCTCTTCGAATTGCTCGAATCATGCATCCTATTTACTATATCAGCTTTCTGTTGAAGGTTAGAGATCAGTCGATGATTCACTCGAACAAAAATAGCTTGCAGCTTTCTGCCTTCATAATCTGCAACTCCAATATCGTCTTGTGGAGGGATGCAAATGAAGACACATTCATCAAACTTGCAGGCGCTTATTACATTGTGAGCTTCACTTTTCAGAACTGAGATAAGGTCCATTCATTCCAGATTCACTGCTTCAACTGCGCATTTTCGTCAATTTTGCTGATTGTGCATTGTGATTTTGTCAAGAGTGGAATCGCCTCTTTGTTTGGACTTGATCGAACTGGCAAATCGTCTCGAGTCGGAAGTGCTCAATCCCACGAACAGACGACTATTGCATACTTCTCGATGCTTGAAACTTCGTGGAATTAGTCTTCCCGAACCACTCATGTTGGATTAGTTTTGAAAGTAGTTTCGCCTAGTCCATAAAGTGGAAATGTCTTCCAGGAGTGAATAAAAGTACTTCGCAAGTTGCAGACTTCAAGTAACACAATTTCGCCTGAAACAAGACTGAAAGAGTAATGAGAAGTGCTCACGAAATAGACTCACTAATTTCGGTTTTTCGAGTTCTTCTTCGAAAACCTCCTCACTTATTCCATCTGTTCTTTCCAAGCCACCCTTTATCTCCTCTTCTCCTCTATCCTCTCGTCTTTGCTACCCTTTCTTCCCACTGTTTACTCAATGCCCTCTGACTCATTTAGAACCAGCGCCGTGCCAAGGATCAATTTCCTCAAGTGTTTCTTCTGTCCTCTTTGTCTTTTCCTCCTCCATTTCCCCCACGCGAAAGATACCCTAACCCATTTCAGCAGAAGGAGGGCTTAGTTTCGACGCAGATGTCCTTCTATCACGCTGCTTATCGACCGGAAGTCATCAGAAACACTATTCTTCTCCATATTGGATACGTTCCAATCTACATTCTCGCCCTTCTAGCGAGAAAGAACCACTTCATCTACCTCAGTTACAAGGTAGGTCTGAGGACAGAAAAATTACGTGAACCAGGTGCATTTCAGAATACAATCATATTTTCTGGCGCTGTACAATTTCTCGTCTCACTCCCGTATACTCTATTCAATACGTGGTTCGCACTCTTTGTCGATGAGGAGATCGAAACGACGGAATTGGTGTGTACACTGACCAGAATGGGTCTGTCAGTGCTCAATTACGTCTCGTTCAACGCGTTGACGGTATGAATTATGGATGAACTGTCTTGTTTGATCTCTCCAATCCAGGCAGTGAGCATATCTCGCGTGCTCACTGTGGTGTTTGACCATCCCTGTGATATCAGAAGAAACCTCCTCTTCTTCTCCCTCCCAAGTTTACCGATCGTGGGTGTTTTCCCTCTCATTTCTCTACCTTTCTAAAGTGCAATCTCTTCTCAGCTCGGACTACTGGCGAAGGCGATTGTCTCTGGGACGCAGCGAGAGAACCCTGTCTGCGGGCCACTGCTTTTCTTCGACAATAAGGAGCAGATTGGCTGGATTTTTGTGCGTTTTCGTTGTTGTTTCTAGGGATGATGTGAAAATTGCAGGCCTGGAACCTCTACATCTTCGCGATTCCTCTGATTGCAGTCGTGCTCAATGCAATTACCGCCTGCTATTTGATCAAACACCGAATAGGGAGATGTGAGTAATTCTGAGAAGGGATCGCACATCTATCTGTTTTCGAGTAATGAGAAGAGATAAGGTTACGTGGTCAGATGAATGTTTGGACGGCTTCTATTTCTTGACGCATTGTCAGAGAAAGGCCAGATGTGAGGGAATGCGTGACGGGGTTGGAGGGAGTTCAAATAACCAGAGCTAGAAACTACAGCTCGAAATAACTTGGGATTTCCAAGTATTGAGTTTTAAGGTAGCGAAAAATTTAACAATTGTTGTACATAATCTAAAATGACTTCTCTCTAGTGAGTTCGTGCAGTCAGACGAGACGAGTCAATGAAATGCACGTCGCCCTCGCTCTTCTCTTGCAAAGTCTCGTGCCAGCAATAACCATGAGCAGCAAGGGATATCGGTCCATCGTCGAGATTTACGGTATGTTTCGATTTCCTTTGCAACACTTTGTCAGGAGTGTTGTTTATTCGAAAGAAAAACAAGGGGCTAAAGGTTCCTCGTTCCAGCCGTTCAATCTCCGTGGTGGCTGAAGGATCCGATGGACGTGCTCAGTTTCCTCACAACTGGCTTGAATATGACCATCTCAATGGCTTGCATCAAAGCGTTCCGAGAAGGAGCTCGCGATCTATTCTGTGCAAGGAAGGTTCAAGACCAGTCCAGTCAACTCATGTTCAGTCAGCAGACCTGAGCCCAGCCTTCCCAATTTAGTGAAGTTTACGTTATTTCATCTGTTTTGGGCCCCATTATCCGTTCACATGACATCCCGATCTCAATTGTTTTCATCACTTGCCACTGGTTTCTACTTGCCCATGTGTTCACAAAGCCAAGAGATAAATTATGAATGAATGTGCAATTTGACACATGCGACTAGAATGGGCAATTCGTCATCGTATCCCACCATTATTCCTGACAATTAATGGGGGGTTCCTTCTTTACACGCTGTTGTGAAATCTTATGAATTCTGATGTTTCGAGTGTGGTTCTGGATTCCAGTCGGAGTTGTTCTCGTTCCATCTACCATTCTACACGTACGATTGGTTCGTAAAATTCTAGAGCGGCAGAAGAAAGGCCTATGTCGGTCGTTATTCCATCGAATATTTGTAATACAGGTCGGCGTAAAAGTTACCATTGAAATCGAACTTATTTTTAGAGTACTCTCGAGCTTTTCTTCCTCTATCTATACCTCGCTGGTCAAATGATAGTCAAAGACCAGCCTCAAGGAGGCCGATTCCTTCTCGCCACAAACGGCACAATCTATCCCAAATTTTACTACTACGGAAACTATCTTTTCTTCCACATTCAGTTGAGCAAATTTACATTGGGAACAACCTATCAAATAACAAAAAATGTCATTCAATTGGAAGCAAGATTACTTCAGGTCTGGGGAGTAATAGTGCAGTCTTTCAATAGATTCATCGCAGTTTGCGCTCCCTTTTCAAGAGTACGACAGGTGAATAACAGCCTCATCTCAACGTTTATGAGGTTTTATCTGAATACTCGTCGTTTCAGTTTATCGATGCAATTCCTGATCCAGTTTGGTTCCTAATCAATATTTCGGTCCCTTTCTCGGTCATGTTCAGACAATTTCTACAGGATTCTACCTACTTCATAATCGACAAGCAGGGAAATGTGGCCGTATACAGTCCGCCTCATGTTATTCGGGTGCTCCTGATATAATCACTTTTAGAAAAAAATATCCATGATTGCAGTCGAATACCACTCAGGGAATCATTGTAACTGTGACTGGGACAGCATTTAGCGCAATATGCTACATTTCAATTCTGAGAAAGGTTATTGTTAGTAAGAAGCAACTGTAAGTTTCACAGTTCAAGAAAAATTCCAAATGCTTTAGCATAAACATACGCGAATCACGACGGGAGAAGATGCTCACCCTTGTGGGCTTTTCACTCTTTTTGTCGCTTTGTTTGACGACCATCTACTTCATCATCGTTACTTTTGCTACGGTTACAAATGTGATTCATTCGGACTTTGCCTTGAAAAGCATTGTGCACTTGCAGATAAACTTGGTCTTCATCCTCCGTCATATCTACATCCTTCCGGCCATGATTCTCACGTTCATAAACCCATGGATGTTGACACTCACAGACAAGAGTCTACGTAGACGGTGTGTCCTTCCCCTTCTCTTTACTAAACTCTAGTTGACGTTCAGACAGCCCATTGTTCTTCCTACTACGCGTCGTGTTGTGCACGACTCCATACGCACAGTTACCACACACGACATTTGATAGGATTCACGAGACCAATCCTGCAAAATTGATCTTCGGCCGTCAACGATGAACTCCTGAACTCATTCCCCATTCTTCACCTTTCTTCTCCTAACACATCCCTATCCGGGCATAATTAATGTCATGGTCGACTACACATGCCCTGTTAGATCCGCATCGGAAGGGGGATTTGATGTATCCTCTGTCTCCTCTCTCTCCATAGTCCCTCATCTATCTCTCATTCACTGATCACGAGATGTATCTCAACCTTATTAATTCCGTGTCGGGAAGCTTCTACATTGTGTCCGAAAAATGTGTTATTTCCATGATGTTTCATTGAATTCACCGAAGCTCCTCCTCCTCCTCCGAGAATCTTGTGATGGCTTGGTCATTCTTGTTATTGAGGAGGCTGCGCGGCGACACCTTTGTTATTCTCGCGCATAGTTCGAGCAACTCTCGCTTGACAGTGAAGCATTTTAGGCTAAAGATGGCCTCGAACCTGGGCAATTATTTATCGAGTATGGGCCACTTCCGCGTTGAGTTCTGGCTGCCTGTAGCAGTCGTCGTCATTCCATCCACAGCTGTGTTCGTCCGAGTTCTGATGATCTATTCTCGACGCAAATCCCTCTTCGCCCGACAATTCATGATCCAGGTTGAATTATTCAGCTGAATCCTTCTATTTCGCCCCCTTCCAGAGCATTATTGACCTCCTCCTACTGTATCTCTACCTTGCTGGTCAATTGGTCGTCAAGGACCAGCCTCAGGGAGGCGAATTCCTCCTTTGGCTCAATGGCACATTCTTCCCCAAGTTCTACTATTATGGAACAATCTATTACTTCTTTCATGTTCAGGTCAGTGATCTTATTGGGACAATGAGGAAGAAATGCTCAATTTAGGTCTGGGGAGTCATTGTGCAGAGTTGCATTCGTTTCCTCGCTGTGTGTCTGCCCTCATCGAAAGCACACCAGGTGTGCTATCCCATATTATCTATCCAGTATTTGTATCGCAGCTAGCCTGCAATATCCCTTGACCTCTCTCCTCTCCCTTACTCAATACCAAGTTTTGATGAAAATAGATTCAACCAATTGTGTTCTTATATTCACGAAAAGTTTTTTGCATTCACTGAAATTAGGGGGGGGGGTGACAAAACGCCAACGGACAAAACGCCAACGATCATAAATCGGCTGGAAGTCGACCTAGGGCAATCAATATTGTATCATTGTTGTCCGTTGAGGCATACGGTATTTCACAAACGTAATCATCGGGAATCGCGAACTGTTTTTTCATCGAACCGTGACCCGGGGTCATGGTAAAATGTGTTAGGATCGACCAAAAGTACCGTATACCAAAGCATGTTACAGTAACCGGGCATATACAGTAACCAAAAATACCGTATCCCGGGAATCGCAAACTGACGTTTTTTCAAAGTGCGAAATAGAAATTTGATCTTTGGCCAGTTGTGTCTACTGTACGCAGGTATGTGACCGTAACTCAATATACCGTAATCCGGGAATCGACTTTATTCGATTTTTAAAACGCATTTTGAAAAAAAGTCAGTTCGCGATTCCCGAATTACGGTATCTCGGGTTACGGTAACATGTCTGTGTACGGTAGGCACAACCAACCAAAGACCAAATTTCTATCTCGCTTTTTGAAAAAAAGTCAGTTTGCGATTCCCGGGATGCGGTATTTTTGGTTACTGTACATGCCCGGTTACTGTAACATGCTTTGGTATACGAAACTTTTGATCGGTCCCCGACACATTTTACCATGACCCGGGGTCATGGTTCGATGAAAAAAATCAGTTCGCGATTCCCGATGATTACGGTAGTGAAATACCGTATGCCGGAACTGATAACAAGGATACAATATTGATTGCCCTAGGCCAACTCCTAGTCGATTTGTATTCCGTTGGCGTTGTGCCCGTTGGCGTTTTGTCATCCCTTCCCCACAATGATATAAATGGGCCATCACTATTTTCAGAATCTCTACAAGATTCATATCGTTGTCTGGTTCTTCGTGTACACTCTGCTCCCAATGGCGATGGTATTTCGACAATTCTACCAGGATGAAACGTCCTTCATCATTGACGAGAGTGGAAACGTCGTTGTCGACAGTCCGCCGCATGTTATTCAGGTTCGGAACTCGCGCTCCGTTCAATTTGGGAACACTCAATTCCAACACTCAATTTTCCGAACGCTCTCTTTTTCTCTTTCTCTCTCTTGCTTGCTTGGAATCAAGAGCCGTATAGCAATAGAGTCGCAATCTTGCAGACAACAATGAAACCAAAACCTAATGAAACCATTTTAGTCAAACGCAATGCAGTCGATGATCGTCACCTCCATCGCGACGGCATTCGGCACCGTCTGCCTCGTCCTCATCCTTATCCAGTTGTCCCGAGAAAGGAAACATTCGTGAGTTGCAACTATCAATCAAATGGAATCCGATCGAATTGCAGAACTCCGAGCGACAATCGTAGTAACAGGAGGTTCGCCCTGATCTGTCTCTCAGTCTTCGTCGCTCTGTCCTTCCTCACTGTCTACTCTCTCGTCGTCCTGTTGGCTGCGTTCAAAGATGTAAGCAAATTAATCCAATCCCTAATTGTAATCCAATCGTTTGCCTATTTCGCCGTAAACACCCCTTGCAGGCAAATCTGGTCGTGATCATGCACACTCTCTACATTGTTCCCGTGATGTTGATGACGTTCAACATCCCGTACATGCTGATATTCACGGACCGACGCCTTCGTATGAAGTGAGTGCATAGTGATGTGTTAATTCGACGAACAACACTTTGTGTATAATGTGTATGATCATACGAGATCATGGCACAAAACATCGTCATCCTTAGAAATAATCCGGTGGTTCGAATTCGAAGTCCAGGAGCTCCATTGAGGGTCTCGAAATGGAGAGAGGGCCACATGCAAGGGACTTGAAGCTTTTCGAATTAGCAATCCAACTAATCTCAGACTTCTCCGTCGTGCAAAGCCCATCAAGACCGTCTCTCGTGTTACCACTTTGGGATGAGGAAGAAGGCATCTAAATATCTTTAATCACAAATATACATCTCCTTTTATTCACGTATTACCATAATCCAAGCGTCCACTCTGTCATACTGAACTTGTCGATCTATATGTTGTGTCTCGATAAGAGTTGTAGTTTATGCTTTGAACTGGATTCGTCTGGGAGAGCTAAGAAAAGAATACACTACAGACGTAGGCATGCGACGTGAGCTTGTCGAAAATAGATGTGCCCCCAATCTTCTCAAAGGAAAATCGAATGAGAGAACGAGAATCATGGAATCTGCTAATCGGGGAAAATATAGAATGAACAAGTTATTTCATAGAGAAGGAAAAGTCAATAAAATAGAAGGGGCATATATAAACAAAGACGTGAAACTTAAAAGAGCCGCTTGGTCCAGACTGTTCAATTGAATTTGGCAAGTAAGCAGGCTCTCCTTTTCCAGCGAGCTCTTCGAAAACAATTTCAGTTCACCCTCCTATCGGCATTCGCTATGTTCCTTCCTTTTTTTGTTTTCTTGTTGCTACGCACTGCGAATTCTCCCATGATCGATGAGCTGAATCCATTGTAAGATACCCGCAGCAGTGAAATGTCAACAGAAGTCGATGCTGCAGTACTCGCTCTTATCGATCCGCAGAAACGAATTTTGGTCTGCAAGAGATCAGATAGTCTGCGAAGTCATCCTGGCGAGGTACTTTTGTTTCCATACAAGCTCAGCCCATGTTAGTCATTACTCAATGAGCAGACCGTCTCAGGCATGTCTCCCTGGTGGAAAACGAGAGGACGGAGACGTCAGTCTAGTGGAGACTGCGCTGAGAGAAGCAGAGGAGGTATCGAATAATAACCGTATTCCAATCGTTTGAGATCCAGGAGATCCGGGTGAATCGTGAACTGGTCACTATACGATATGAGCTCGAGCCCGTATCTTCCCTGTCCGGTGTATGGGTGCATACTGTAGTTGGTACGATAGCTAACGAACCGGAGCTGTCCATCAACACGGATGAGGTAATTTCGTATATTCAGTCTATATTTGGCCACAAGACATGCCTCTTAGGTAGCCAAAGCAGATTGGATTCCGCTCGAATTATTTCTCAAGAATGACAACCATTTCACCACGATGCATCTAAACTGCAACGTGCACGGGTTCGATGTTAGTCCTGGTAATTTCCATGGGATAAACACGACATTCCAGCTTCCACAACTGCGCATTTTCGGTCTCACTGCAGATCTGTGCATTCTAATCGCGATCAGAGAGCTCGGACTCGCACCCGAATTCGATATCAATCCTGGTCTCACTTTCAACGGTTCTTTTCTCCAGTCAAGTAATTTCAGCACTCACTACAAACATAATGCAGTTTCTAACGCCTTCGACGATTATCGAAACTTTCTTCGCCTATTACTATGAGAATGTGCAAGCTCGCGAAGAGCCTACCGAGAAGAACCAAGATGTGAATGCCGATTAGCATATTTTAATATTTTAATTTAAAAATACGTGAAATTATGTCAAAAACATGACTTCCCGTGAAATTCCGACATTAAATATTTCACGTTGTTCATTTATGAGCGACTATCTGAGTCAGTGAAAATACTTGGCTGGGACCCTTGGCACTAGCCAAAAACCAAAATCCCTCTTAATGTGCATGCGGGTAGTACTCCTCGAGTGTAGCTCAGCGCCAGCTTATTTAGTGTTCTGGATCACTCCTGGAGAAAAAGAGTGGAATTTTCAAAATTTACGTAACAAAACCAACTTTGCCATTTCGCAACCGTTTGAATCAAGTTATATCTCAAACACCGCGTAATATTTCCCTGATTATACACC
>LS504082.1:314425-325882 GCA_900490845.1 Pristionchus japonicus
GGTGTATAATCAGGGAAATATTACGCGGTGTTTGAGATATAACTTGATTCAAACGGTTGCGAAATGGCAAAGTTGGTTTTGTTACGTAAATTTTGAAAATTCCACTCTTTTTCTCCAGGAGTGATCCAGAACACTAAATAAGCTGGCGCTGAGCTACACTCGAGGAGTACTACCCGCATGCACATTAAGAGGGATTTTGATTTTTGGCTAGTGCCAAGCATAGTTTCACAGACTCAGATAGTCGCTCTTATACATTTGACTGATTCATGATCTCAGATTGAATCGCTAATCTTTTGGTCTTTGAGTTTATTGCGACAAATATGAATAGTATCAGTCCTATAGGAATAGTTTGAGTGTTGGTCATTGATTCGCAAAAGGCCGTGTAGCAGACTTCAAACCTAATTGCTCATGCTTATTGCTTCGCGTCTCTGCTTGACAGGGAAACACCTGGTGAGAGCCTGCAACTTATCGCTGTTCTAACTTCTACTAAAGCAATCCTCTCACCGCAAGGATCGCCTGAGTCGGGACCGAATGGGTGCAGAGAAAGCTAAAAGGAGGCAAGGTGCGGCGACTGATATCCCGATAGTGATCACATCGAGTAGAATGAGTCGAGTGTGTGGCTGAAATTTTTTTATTGATATTATATTTTCCTCAAAATATACCTGAAAATCACATGTTGCTAGAGACAAAACGTATCCGAGGTAGAGCAACTGGAACAAATCATTTATTGCTTCCAAAACTACCACAGTTACTTCAATGCTGCAGATTATAACGGCCATTTTGTTGAAGCGTCTTTCTTGGTGCATTTTGCGATTGATTTTGGAAAATATCTACAATAAAAGTTTTAAAACAGTTACTAACAACTTCAGCTCACCCTATTCTTGCGGAGATAGGATAGAATAATTACATAGAACACTGTCATTGAAACAGTGAAAAATGATTGAGTGAGAACGCAAAACAACAGAAACGGTTGTGTCATGTCGAACGCTTCCTGCTGTTGTTACGGTGAAGCTGGCTCGATGAGTCATGATAACCTTTTTCAGGAGATCCATCGGCAGATTTGCACCATTTCCGAATTCAAGTTGTTCCCAACACGCTGTTGTTGTTGCACGAAAGAATACGAAAAACAATGCCACTGGGAGAAATTGAATGAGAACGAGTAAACGAATGGTCCAACTCGAGCCGAAAACCTGAATTGATGATTCATTATATTTAGGATCCATTCAAGGAAACCAGATTATAGTGAGTAGGCGCTTTGACTGCCACAACCCGATTGAAAGAAATGAGCGATGCGTGACAAAGTTGACCAACGCGCATTGCAATTGTCATTGATATGATGGTCTGAAAGGCATTTGCATGTTCATCTTCAGATCAGTGTGGCTCACAGTTGCAGAGCCTTCATCAAATAAGTAATCAGGGAGCATTGACAGTTGACCTAGCAGATAAAATACAATATTGATCAACGATCCAATATCCACTGTTCCGCCGATCTGAACTAATCTTGCAAATCTGTATTTATGATCTAACGAACCAAGTAAATAATGTAAACAGAGGATGTGTCATCTCTCTTCCTCGGAAGTGCAGCGAGTATGACAATATTGAATGGAATAGCCACAACCGCTACGATCAAGCAAGCAGTCGTCGCATAGTAAAATCTCGATTCAGACCACTCCATTGGGCGGCTGGTACGAACGAATGAGACAGATAGTTGATTGCTTCTCTCGAGGTCATGCCTATCAGCTGTTCTCTATATCAGCCGAGATTTAGTGCATCGAGAGTACTTCAGTATCCCAAACACCAGTATCGTATATTGTCGTGTATTGCGACTAACAAGTAACGCTAATTAGTTTAGCATCTAGATAGTATACTAGGATCAGCTCGGCTAAAAAGATAGATTGTTCGTTGTCTCTCTGATGTCCTTCATCAAAGGCATATGGCTACTCGTAACTAGTCAGCGGCTCTGCACAAAGATTATGAGTCATCCGCTGTTTAGGTAAACTCACTCGCAGTCAAAAACATACGGAGAGACATATGTGGACAAAGAAAGTGACACTCCGAGAGATGCTCGCTCCTCTCTTTCTCTGACGCTTCTGACCTCTCTCACAACAAAGAAGAAGGATGATGTAAACAACTTGGAGCGTTCACACTCAGTCTCATCTCTCGGTCAGAGCTGTTGCAACGAGGTTCTCTTTCGCGTTGTGCAAGCTCATTGACTTTGATTGTGAACCCGCTGTTTCGCAAGGGGCTCTTGTCTAGATCACTCGCCGTTAGAGGGACAGTAGGGGATTTACTCCAAAGGGCGCGATTGTGTTTGTGCTCGCAATGGTTCCGAGAGTAGTTGGAGAGTGTATTGGGAAATAGAGAAGGGTGCATTGGATCAAAAAGCCAAGTTATTCATGGAGTGAGGGTGGCTCGAAATCATTACGTGCCTCTTATCGAATGATTGTCTGGGTTTTCCTCAATGATCGCAGGCAGTTGTTTGTCTCCCGTCGCGTTCAATGTTCTCATTGGATTGACGACGAAAACAATATTTCCAATGACCTCATAATTCTATTAGTTTTCGATTGTTTCATTGTTCTTCGTTTCAAAAGAGCGATAACTTTTATGCTGGCCTCCTCTTGGAAGCCATTCATTAATATTCGTGAGCGTTTTCAGGAAACATCCTAGGAACCTAGAATCGTCGATGATCAATCTATTGGAATGACTTCGCAAACGTCCTTGCTCAACGATATCGAAGATGAGTGGGAGCAGAATGAGGTTTCCCAATTTATTTTCCGAAAAAAGTCAACAATTTCAGGAATCGCCTGAGGAGCGCGCTTCTTGTCTCTCCCGTCTGTTCTTCTGCTGGATGTTCACACCACTCTTGAAAGGATGGAGGTACGTCCAGTCTTCCCTTATCCTTTTCTTGTCGGCTTTGGATTCTAGTTGTTTTTGCAGGAATCCGCTTGTCGAGGAGGACGTCTTGCCGATTCGTCCTAAGTGGACTACGGAATACTTGCGGCCGAGATGGGAGGAACAGTGGACGAAGAACATTGATGGTAGTCTGCCGAAAGGTGATTCACTCTCCGCCTGCTGTCTTTTCAGACTTCACTAACCGGAATGAAATTCGAAGGAACGATGATATCAATGAAGATCAGGCTAGGGACGATCTGCCATCCTTCATTATTCCCATTATGAGGATGTTCAAGTGGAAGGTGAGGCATTTCAGTAAGTTGCCCTTACCCCCATATTTGAAATTGACTCTCTTGTCAGATTCTCTCTGTGACCGGGCTCCGTCTCTGCGCGGATATCATCCAGTTTTCCAATCCGATTATGCTCAAGTTTTTAAATACCAGTGACTCGTTAATTGATCTGAATCTCAGGTTGCTCCTCGATTTCGTCTCCAACAGCGACGAATCTCCCATTTGGCACGGAATCGCTATTGCTATAGGAATTTTTGCACTGACAGAGGTAGTGCACCAGATTTTTTTTCGTGTGCCTCGTGAACTTCTCAAATTGCCAGATCCGTTCGCTCGTCTTCAACCACTTCTTCACTGTGATGGCCACAATGTCGGTGCAAGTACAAAGTGTACTCACGAATGCTGTCTACGCCAAGGTTAGAATGTAGCGAGGTGGTGCAGAGTGAGCATTCCAAATTGTATCCAGGCCCTTCGTCTCTCAACCTCAGCGCGCAACAACAGGACAGTGGGAGCGATTGTGAATCTGATGGCAATTGGTAGAGTGTGAACCGAATCAACTGAACTTGTGATTGATTCAGATATTGAGAAGATTTGTGCAATCATGGTTCTGACGAACCACTACTGGTCGATGCCTCTGCAGGTTAGTTTGATTGGAGTGACCTAGTGGTGAATGGCCAAATATCTCCGTTTTTTTCCATTAGAACAACATGTAACCGATTCCAGCTAATAATTGCAATGAGTCTTCTCTGGTGGACTATTGGACTGTCTGCTATTGCTGGTACGTTGGCATATCGAGTTTCAATTCAGAAAGTATTTATTCAGGAATCTCGATTATGTTGCTCATGGTGCCAATCAACTACTTTAGTTCGGTGTGCCGAAAGAATTGGCAGGTTCGTGGTTCCTCAGCGATATTTTGAGAGGATTTTATTTCAGATCGAACAAATGAAAATCAAAGACGAACGCACTAAAGTTTGCAATGAGGTCAGTGATTCGTTTTGTGTATCTGCATGAGCCAAATATTTAATCGCAGGTATTGAATGGAATCAAACTCATCAAATTATATGCGTGGGAGGAAGCATTCGAAGAGAAGATCAATGCATTGCGGAAGCGAGAGGTCAGTTGGAATACTCTCCAGTCAATAGAGTGTTCTCTCTTCCAGGTTCACTATCTCCGTCGGATCGGTTCACTGACTCAGTTCGTAGATACTCTCAACGTGGCGTCGCCGTTTCTTGTAAGCTTCATTGATCTTGATCTCTCTAAAATCGTTGAACCTTCATCTTATCAGGTAGCTGTTGCCTCGTTCTCTTTGTTCATTCTCGCCGACGACACGCGAGTACTCACTCCTCAAATAGCCTTCGTCTGCCTGACGATATTCAATCAAATACGGTAAGTGGTTCATCGACAACTACCTTTTTACCGTACATCTGTTTCAGAGGTCCAATGCGTGTGATTGCCGCGCTAATCAGCATGACTGTCCAGGTTATTTATCCTCTATTGTCGAAAATACTTGATGAATTTTAAGGCAATCGTCTCCAACAGACGTCTGAAGGATTTTCTGAGCGCTGAGGAGCGAGTTGGGTGAGTATTTGATCATGGTCATCAATTGAATAATGCAATATCAGAATAAACTATGAGGCGCCCAATGAAGGATTTGCGCTAGAGATGTTCAATGCTTCGTGGGGATGGAAGGTATGAACATGCGCAGTAGCAACCGTCACAGAGCTATTTTCAGTCTGCCCAGACGGACCTATCGCAACTATCGTTCAGTGTGCGTACTGGATCAATGACAGGTATCCACTTCAACTGGTTAGACATCCAATGGCACATTATCAGCAATCGTGGGTTCGGTCGGATCGGGAAAGAGCAGCGTTCTCTCTGCAATTATCGGTTATTCAGTATTGTTGGAAATATTCCGGTCTCATTCATGCATGCAGGCGATATGGAACTGCATCATGGATCGATTGCACTATCAGGACGAATTGCTTACGTTCCTCAGCAGGTACATCGATTCATACTCTTTTCCTGTGTCGATCATTATTCTAGGCATGGCTCCTCAACGGGACACTGAAAGAGAATGTGTTATTCGGGAGGGAGTTTGACGAGCGCCGCTACAATCAGGTGTGTTTGAAATTAGAAGTTTGTCGTTCAAAACTGAAAGAAAACTGTCCACATGTTGCAGATCATCGAAGCCTGCGATCTCCTCTCAGACTTATCGATTCTTCCCCACGGAGATCTCACACTTGTCGGAGAGAATGTAAGTTTAAATGTTTTGCACTCAATTATCAGATGTGCTTCAGGGAGTCACACTATCCGGTGGTCAGAAGGCACGCGTTAGCTTGGCAAGAGCACTTTATCAAGTAGGGTTTTCCTCTCACTTGCATCGAATCAGAAACAGGCATCGTAATAGCGATGGATTCCAGGACTGCGACGTCTATCTTCTCGATGATCCCCTCTCAGCGGTGGATGCTCATGTGGGAGAGGCCATCTATGAGAAAGTCCTGTCTCCGAGAGGACTATTGAGGTCAGTAATAATCAGCTACGAATGACATTGTACTTATCTCAGTCATCGAACTCGTCTCCTCGTCACTCACGGACTGCAGTACACGAGAGAAGCTCATGATATTCTCGTTATGAAAGGTTGTTCTGTTTCGAAACCATTCAAATGAGATTTAGTTCAGACGGCTGCGTTGTTCAAGAAGGCAGCTATGAAATACTGTCGGAGGTGATTGATGCATTTCGCTGATCGTTAACACCATAAACCATTTTCAGTTTCCGGGCATCTTCACCAGTCTTCTCAATGAAGTTTCGAAGGAAGAAAACAAAACTGAAAGCTCATCCTCATCTGAAGATGCCGGTCAGAGTAGTGAAGAGGATGAGGATGAGAAGACGAGAAGGATTGGGAGAAGGAAGGTGGTGTGTTCAGCTCATGCTTCAGCATATAACGAGATGTTTCAGACTAAGTCGCCGACCACACCTGATCAGCCTAATCTTGAGACTGTTGAAACGGGGAGGGTCAAGATGGATGTGTGGTGTTCATTGATGCGATATGCCAAACTGAGATATTGTGTGCTGTGAGTTTGTTATTCTACAGTTTCCGTCAGTAGACAACGAGTTCAGATGCTTCTTTTTCTTCGTCGCTCACTTCGGCTTCCAAATTGCTCGGAATTTGTGGCTGTCGAAATGGTGAGTTAGATCTAGTGCGATCAAATGAGAAGTTTCTTTAGGTCGGAGGCGAGTTCGAGGGGTAACAGTACTGAAGTAGATGATGTGAAGAAGAGACTGGAGGTGTATGCAGCTCTCGGTCTTACCGAAGGTAACAATGCGATCACTGATCGTCCAATAATCCCATTACAGTAATCGCGGTCTTCGGTGCCTACAACTTTCTCATCATCGCTAGCCATCAAGCATCGCTCAACATACACATTCCCATGCTACAGTAGGTCACTCTGTGGTGAAGGATCGCTAACTAACATTTCAGTGCGATTCTCCGCTCGCCAATGAAATTCTTCGACACCACGCCTGTGGGACGAATTCTGAATCGACTGTCGAGAGTAAGGGTTCAAATGTTGATGCTATACAAAACCTTTCGTCTCTCAGGAGCTCGATGTAATCGATTCCACAGTTCCGATCAATGTGCGGGAGCTCATTTACAGTCTCTTCCAAGTGAGTCGTGACTATATCTGAACGTCTTTGATATTGATCCTTGAGGTGTTCTCAATCGTCCTTGTCATATCGTACTCCATTCCTCTCTTCATCGCTGCATTTATCCCTGTTGTTCCAATCTATTATTTCTTAGTTGTAAGTATTGTATTATGACAATTTCGATAAGGAGTTGAGATCAGAGAACAACAATGCTCGCCTCATTTCAGAAAGTGTACATTCCTACGGGTCGACAAGTTCGTCGACTAGAGAGCACTGCTCGATCTCCAATCCTTTCCGTCTTCGCTGAGAGTATCCATGGAGTCAGCTCAATCAGGGCTTATGATAAGGTTTGTACGGCATTCGCCTTGTGAGACATTGAATCCTCTCCAGATATCATCATTCTGCACTACATTCTCTCTTCACGTTGATAAATTCGCCAAGACGAGGTATCCATCGTTGCATTTTTTTCAGGGTAGATTTTCTCTTTAGATACTACCTCCTGCTTGTGAATCGATGGGTAGCAGTCTACCAAGAGCTGCTCGGAAATTTCGTAATACTCTTCTTGCTTCTCAAATCATATTTCGGTTTCAGATGGTCTTATTCGCTGCTCTCTTTGCTGTGATTTCATCCCGATATTTCTCCGTTTCCCCGGGTCTCGTCGGTCTTTCAGTTTCCTACGCGCTCATGGTGAGCTCATCCCTTTCATTTTCAAACAGCCATTACAATGTAAATGCACATTATTTTCCAGATAACAGAGTCGATGAACATCGCCGTTCGAATGATATCTGAAACTGAGATGAGTGCTGTGTCTGTAGAGAGAGTGATGGAGTACACGAAGATGGAGAGCGAGGTACGCTTATTCTTCTCAATGACATCGTTTTCCTAACAACATTCCAGGCTGACTGGCAATCACCCCTTCCTCCAACAGACGAATGGCCAGAAGAGCCCTCAATCGAGTGTGCGAGTCTGTCTGTCAGATATCGGTAAAATCATTCACCAAGAGCGACATAATTTTTGCCATTTCAGACCTACTCTGCCTCTTGTTCTCCGCGGCATCACTGCGAGTATTCGAGCGGGAGAAAGGATCGCTGTTGTTGGAAGAACGGGATCGGGTAAGTGGTCTTCGATCTTTGGAATTCGCGATGCTTCATTTCAGGCAAATCGTCGTTTACACTCGCGTTGTTCCGAATGATCGAACCTGCTGAGGGATCCATTATACTAGGTATCTTATGTTCATTTGCATGGTCTGATCTCATCGTCTCAGACGGTATCGACACTACACTGCTCGGGCTGCACGAATTGCGACGGAAACTGGCGATTATTCCGCAGGTTGATATTATATGAGCCGTAACCGTAAAATAGTACTTCTCAGGATCCGGTGCTGTTCTCCGGCTCGCTCCGTTTCAATCTCGATCCATTCTCGCAGTACTCTGATGAGCAGTTGTGGTCGGCTCTCGAGCTGTGCCAGCTCAAGGTTCGCAACACAGTTTTGCAATGCGAGCACATTTCAATCCAGGACTTTGCGTCATCCTCACCCGGTCTACTCGCATATCAAATAGCTGAGGGCGGAAAGAACATTTCAGTCGGACAGAAGCAACTTATTTGTCTTGCGAGGGTTCTGCTCAAGAAGGCGAAGGTGAACGCTTCTGTTTTGTCTACAGTTGATTTAACGGAACTGAAGAAGCCTTGGTTGAGGACATTAACACTATTGTAGGTACTGGTTCTCGACGAGGCAACTGCTTCTGTCGATGCTCTTACTGATTCCCTCGTGCAGTCCGTAGTGAGGGAGCAGTTCGCTGAGGCTACTGTAATCACAGTCGCCCATCGATTGAATACGGTGGCTGGTTATGATAGGTTAGTCTATTCTTCAACATTGATGCAGTCATACCGGAAATAGGTCGAAAATCCGCCAATCGCTAATGAGTCTATCAACAGCCTTTCTTCAGAATCATGGTCCTTGAGAAAGGTCGAATTGTCGAGTTCGATACGCCTTCCAATCTTCTCTCGGACAACAATTCAAGATACTCTCGAATGCTCGAGAAATCGAAGAAAGCGGAGAATAGGAGAAAATGAATTTCATTCTACCTTTTTTTCATTTGAGTTTAGACAAATATGAAATTTTTCAATTACTCTTGTTTCACTTTACTGATGATATCGGAATTTACATTCCTCTAACATTTATCAATATCCTATTTGACCCTTCAGCTTTCAGGCTACCCTTAATTTATCGCTATCTTGTTTCTGTTGTGTATACAATATTATACTCAGGTTATGGCAACAAATTAAAAGGCAACGGTCGCAAATAATAGCTCTGCAACGCTAAGAACTCTGTAACGCTCAATAAGTTTATTACTCTTCGGTGTGCAGAGCTCGAGCGAATCCGATTCGTTTCTGTCCAATATCGTGAACATTGCAGTAGGTTCTGATCCAAGTGTATCCGAGAATCCAGTCAGGGCCGAATCCACCTCCTCCCAATTCGTAGACTGCAAGGGCACACTTGCCTCCACCCAGTCCCAGATCGATCACGTATTCGGTTGAGGGGACCTGGAATCATTTTATCGTAATGCACTAATGCGATGGGCTTACTTACATTGTAGGCCCTTCCGCCGATAGTGAAGATCATGTCGGGGTAGTTTCCGTTGCAGGGCACGGTGTACAGATAGTTGATTGCATCGAACTTGGCACCGGTTGCAGAGGCGATACCTCAATAAATATTATATTTGTACTGTATTTTCGGCAATAAATAATTCACCGGCAACGGCCGATGTAGGTGCTCCAATCCAAGCTGCAGTCTGCGAGATGGCTTGAGACTTGGCGCTGTACGAATAAGATCCAATGGAGAATCGAGACATCGGGAACTGCCAGTAGGTTTGAGAGGAGAGAGTCACGTAGTCAACCTGAATATTTATTTCTAGGTCAGTGAAGCAATTACGAAAATAACCTGTGCATCGCAATGTTCGTTGTCGACTGCGCCGTAGGTGATGAGACCGCCGAGGGTATCCTCCTGAATTATGCATTGTTTCACGGTGTGCATATTTGGCTCACTTGTGGCTTGGCTCTTCTATCGAGCCAGATCGTGAAGAGTGGAGCATCCAGCTGGTCCAGCATGTGCCATAGCGGCGATTGGACGTCTAGTTGAGTATTAGCCGGCCAAGCGAGACCGAAGACACCTGCAGATTTAGATGAATTCGTTTACTTGATAAGTGAGAAGAGACAAGCAACGACGACACCAACCATCAACTGGCGTCAGTCCAAAATAGTCTACGACAGTGTTCGCCAGTCCGAATCCTTGCTTTTCCTGCTTGAGACCGGCCAGGGTGAATGTCTCCGTTTCGACGTTGCTGTTGATAATCAGTCAGTTGGTTTAGCAACATAGATATCTCACCCACTGCACCAGCCAGAAATAGTGAAGCCTTTACCCGGTGTCTGGTCGAAAGTCGATGAAGCACTGGAGAGATTAGCTCATTCATTGAAACATTCCACGTAGCTCACTCCTTATTGAACTGCTTCTTATCATATCCAGAACCGGGAGCTCCCTTGCAAGCAGCAGTCTGGCAGCGGGAATCGATCACCCAGAGATCCGTCGAACCAGTGTCTACGAGAACTGTGAAGTTCTGCTCTGCAAGGTTCTTCGTTTCTCTCCATATTGAACGCCTCCCCCCAATGTAATCAATCACATACGCGGAGTTCCAAGTGAGATCTGCCCTCTGTACACGTCATCGTAATGGTCAGCGTACGGCTGTGCAGCAACTGCACCCTTTGATGTAGCACGTGCAAGGTGCTGTGCAGCAAGGAAGTCGCCGAACGTGCCTTCTCTGCAGCCATTGCATGTGGTGTTTCTATAAATGCAGGAAACTCCTGTAGAAAATCACTCACTTGATTAGTTTCGCGCGAAGCGAGGCGCTTTTGTGAGTTGGCTGTCTGATGACAATGGAATTGACTAGGCCAAAGATGAAGAGAAGAAGCAGCGTGGATTTCATATCTGCAGGGACACAGTATAGCTTTAGTTGCAACAGAGAAAATGGATCGCAATCATGCAAATCATCGAAATGTCACATTATGGTTCACGAGCGACTAATGGAGCTGAGCTTTTATCATGTTTGTCACTCTCCAGATAAGAAAGATTCGCGTAATTCCACTCCTTTGGACCCGGCTTGCACACCCTCTTCAATTCTTCCACTCTTTCCCGATCCATCCATTAATTTCTGGTTGTTCTCTGGTCCCTTCCACGCTCTATTCTGATCTTTCAGTTCAATTGTTGTGGGTACTCTGATCACTCGGTCTGATAAAGCCGCATGCGCATTGCATATGCCTTATCAAAGGTGTGTGTGTACATGAAATACAGCGAAAGTTCAAGACGGATATTTCGAGCAAATTTGTATAGAAATTTCATAGAAGATCTAATGTCAAGGCTACAGTAGATGCATACTTCAGCACATATTTAGTGATGCTTGTTATACGATAATATTGACCAAGTTGTTCATCGTCAAGAGAAATCAGTTCGTTCAACGTTTTATCAATATCCTATCTATACTTTGAGGAATGATCGACGTGGCGATAAAATTGTATTTCTTGTTGGCTTTGTCCAATTCCTTTCTCATTGCACTATGACCGCCACCTATGTTATCATTACAGT
>LS504082.1:327945-378276 GCA_900490845.1 Pristionchus japonicus
ACTGTAATGATAACATAGGTGGCGGTCATAGTGCAATGAGAAAGGAATTGGACAAAGCCAACAAGAAATACAATTTTATCGCCACGTCGATCATTCCTCAAAGTATAGATAGGATATTGATAAAACGTTGAACGAACTGATTTCTCTTGACGATGAACAACTTGGTCAATATTATCGTATAACAAGCATCACTAAATATCGTTGCAATCACTGTGAATATCGTAGCTTGAGTGGCATTAGCCTGCAATGTTTAATTTGAAAGTTTGTTTGACATCTGAAACACTCATTACATGGATGACGTCACCCGGAATATTGATGACTGCATTTCCCTGCGTGTCGATTACAAATGATATTGTATCTCTCAAGATCTGTTTGAAGATCAACACGAAAGGAACGATCGAGTTTATCAGTAACCATGCATAATATGGTATTGCATCGATAGCCTGGAATGTTTGAAAGCAGGAACAATAAGAATGGTGAAGTCACTTTTTTGATAGTAGATAAAGGCGCGCAAATGTACACAAAACGTGCTAGAGAGTGCACGATTACGCCCCAGACCTCAAAAGGAACATTTATTTAAAAAATCAAGTTCCGAAACCTGAACATGAAAGAAATAGAAGACTGTTCCATGGTAGTACAAGGCTGGGAGGATCGTGTCATTGATAGACATAATGGCACTGTCTCCAGCGAGTCTGTCATTGATGAGAAGCTTTCCTAGCAAATGACAGTAGAAAAGAGGAAGTTCAAGAACGCTCTGCAATGGGTGGCGTTCACATTTCGTCAACGAACTTGCTTGATTGCTTACCTGAACTATGAACAGTCGGTAGAAAAGTGATTTGCATCGGCCGACTTTTTGTTGTTCATAAACAGCGAGAAGCAGTGCAAAGTGGAGTGCAGACGATGGAATGACCACGAGGACAACTGGCATCCAGAACCAGACGTGGAAGACGAACATTTCTTGTTCTGCCTGATGTTTGAAATTCGAAACAGAAAGAATGTTATGGCAAGCAAGCCTTTCCTAACAACACTGATTTGACTCATTCCGTTGATATCTGTGCCGATTCCATGCGCGTTGATGAATCTAATCTTTTGAATATCTCCAAGTCCACTTCCGACCTTGATTCATCTTGTGAGTTGGTTGTCTAATGATAACAGAGCTAGCTAAACCAAATATGAAGAGAAGAATCAGCGTGGATCTCATAGTTGAAATCCGAAAACAAGGACACAGAGATGATTGAATGGAGATACAAGAAGTCATTGTTTATGAATGCTGATTTACGTTGAGCTGTTATCACCACATTAGATATCATGCCGCAAATAGAGGAAATTCTGTGTTACCATTCGATTGAACACTCTTATACACCCTCTACGATTGCCTCGCTCTTTCCAGATCGTTCCATTCACTTCTGATATATTTTTCTTCCACGCTATCCTTCAGTTCAGTTGTGTGGGTACTCTGATCCCTCTGACTGGCGAAGTCCATTGAGTACTTATCAAAGGGCACAGTGTACACAAAATAAAGCGAGAGTTCAAGACGGATATTTCGAGATCTAATGTCACGACTATCATTGAAGCATAGTTTCGGCACATAGAAAGCCCATCTATCACATTTGTTCAAGGAGTTCAAACGTGCTATTCCCCTTTTGCTTCAAAGTGTGCTTTATTGTATCGCGAGTTCAAGTAATACGGAAATCCATGCGAATTAGGGTTGCGGGAAAGAGATGGGTATCGGTATTACGGCGCCTTTATTACTTTCCTCCTTCTCATCTTGCGGATCCGCGTGGGGAGAGAGAGGAGAATGAGAATGGACAGCGGATCCGCTGATTTTTGCGGATCCGCCAATCGAGAGTGAGGGGAGAGAGAGGGAATGAAAGGGGGAGAGAGGGAGATGCAAATCCGCTCAAAACAGCGGATCCGCTCATTTCTCCCCCTCTCTAGCGGATCCGCTGTCCATTCTCATCCCCCTCTCTCTTCTATCGCGGATCCGCGAAATGAGCGGGAGGGAGGGAATAAATACGCCGTAATACCGATACCGAACTCGCATCCCTAATGCGAATACATAATATTATTCCGAGAAGAATGATTATACAAGAAAATATTGATAGAGTATTGAAATGACACTTTTGTGAGTTTAGGGCGTTGTCGATTCCAAGACGCTGCAATTATTAGAACACCATGATCGAATTATCGAGTGTCTTCACTCACCGTTTACGCAATCTCTTGCTCGTGAGGAATAGCATCCATGGATTGACGAACGTGAGCAGCATTACAGGGATGATGTAGCCACTTCTGGCCATGTAGACAATTTCCATCTGAAAGCAAGGTGAAACGAGAAGGTTACAAGTTGCAGACTCACATTTACATGTACAAACACGGTTATGATGACGTAGAAAGCAGTCATAGAGCAATGGGAGAGAAATTGAACGAAACCAATCAGTGTGAGCATCTTTTCGCAACGTCGATGAAGGCCATTCCTGAACTCGCCTATAATATTAGCTTGAAACGCATGAAACTAACTGATTCCTTTTAACAATGAGTAACTTTGCGAGTATGATCGCATAGCATGCAGCACTCAAAATCGTAGCAATCACAGTGAAATAGGTTGCTTGCGATGCATTGGTCTGGAATCAACTAGTTTTCTCGATCTTGAGAAAGAAAAACTTACGTGGATTGTGTTCACGGGAATTTCAATGACTGCATTTCCATCTTTGTTCAGTACAAAAGATATGTTATCGTTCAAGATCTGCTTGAAAATGAATGCTAAAGGAACGAGCGTATTGGTCAGAAAAAGAGCATAATTAGGAATTGCATCGATCCTCTGAAATATTGAAACTGCAAACGTCTGATCCGGATGGGGAGCATCTCAAACTAACCTTTCTCACAATTGGGAACGGCACGCAGATGTATACCAAGCGTAGTAGAGAGTGCATGATAACTCCCCAAACCTGTACGAACAATACAATAAAAATGAAACAAGCAAAACAAGGTCTCAAACCTGCACATGAAAGAAGTAGAATATTGTTCCATGATAGTACAATGATGGGAAGAATGGACCATTTAGTGCCATTATGTGATCATTTCCAGCTAGTCGGTCATTGATGAGAATTTTTCCAAGAATATGACAATAGAAAAGAGGAAGCTCGATTACGCTCTGAATAAATTGAATGAATAAAGGGTTCAAACAAAGTTGCTCACCTGAACGACGAATAGTCGATAGAACAGCGACTTGTAGTTACCGATTTGTACCTGTTCGTGAACAGCGAACAATAGTGCAAAATATACGACGGATGACGGAATGAGCACCAGTATGACTGGCACCCAGAACCATAATTGGAAGATGAACATTTTGGTCAAACGTCTGGTTTATGCAGACAGAGCCATGCGAATGAAATAACACAGTATTCCTAATAACACTGTTTTGAATGTTTGGTCTCAATCTCCAAATCCGTTGTCATGCGTTACGATTCTATACATATTTCTTGGTGGATCTCTAATCTTTCGAATATCTTCATATCCACATCCGACCTTAATCCCCGCACGTATCTGTGCTACATTTGTTCTGGTGGTGTGCGTGATCAAACACAAAATGAAGAAGTTTATTTCGGAAGCAAGAAAAATGTCCAAAGGAAAAAAACTTGTCAAAGACTTCTCTAAAGATTGATTCATCATTCAGCATGCAGAAGACTCAATGTGCAGTTGTTGTAGTATTCGTGTGGCTGTTGAGATAGTATCCGGTCGTGATCGAGATCGCCGGCTTTCCCATCATACTGAAACATCATTCTCGTCACTCTGATTCGTTGTTCGTTCTCTCTACTCACACCCTCCTCAGATTCCGATTCGTGAATGCCAGCATCCACGGATTAATGAATGTGAGAAGCAAAACAGGGAAGATGTAGATATTGCGGGCGACGGCCACCACAGGAACCTGCAAGGGGGATGCTTGGCTACATCGTAGCTGGAAGGAAGATTCAGTGCGAAGAAATTGCAACGAGAATCGCTCACATTCTCAACAGCAGTCAGCGTAACGATTACATAGTACGCAGTCATTGTGCACTGCGAGAGGAAGAGAGTCAATCCAACCAAAGTGAGCATCTTCTCTCGACGGTACTCGCGAATGCTCCTGAAACCAGACGCCATTAGCGTTGAAGAATCACCCACTCACAGTTTCCATTTCGCCATTGCAAGATTTCTGATCACGAGGGCATAGCAAAGGGCAGAGAATACTGTTGCAACGATGGAGAAGATGGTAGACTGGATGGCGTTTGCCTGCGAATTTTCGATTGGGCAAGGCAGGGTATCGTCAAACACCTTCACGACTTCCGGTGGGGTGTAAATCACAGCATTTCCATCTGCATCGAGGATGAATTTGATTCCATCCGGGAGGACAAGTCGAAAGAGAATGGCGAACGGGACAATTGTGTTGACCAAGAATATAACGAACCAGTGAGTTGAATCGAATCGCTGGAACAAGTCATTCATATTCCATTCTTTCAACTCAACTTACGTGACTCAAACCGGAAGAAAGTTGACAAATATTGACACAGCGAGTGAAAGACTGCACAATTACTCCCCAGATCTGTAGCAAATAGCAATTGATGTGAACCACAACAATAAGTTTGCTAACCTGCACGTGGAAGAAGAAGTACACTGTTCCATGGTAATAGAATCGAGGGAATATCTCTCCATTCAGAGACATGATTACTTCGTTGCTCAAGAGTCGATCCTTGATCAGAAGCCGTCCAGAGAGATAGAGGTAGAGGAGCAGAAGCTCGAGAATACTCTGAAGAATTGTCACAAAACAATCAATAAGTCGGAAATGCAGACCTGCACGATGAAAAGCCTGTAGTAAAGACTCTTGCAATGATTTCCTTTCTTCCGCTTTCTAATTGCGGCCAGTAGTTTGATATGGAGTACGGTAGATGGAAAGAGAACAACGAGAACGGGAACCCAGAACCAAACGCGGAACAGAAACATTCCTGGAACAATATTCACAACTAAACGGAGACACGAAAAATAGTACCTAGTTGTAGTGATGCTCCCCTGCGTTATGAATGGATGCGTGGCTATCTCGTGTTTGGCTCAGATTTGTTAGATCTCTTATGGGCGTATAATGGAAATCGTCATGGTCGCGTGAGCTCTAATTCCTAATATCTCGCATCGAGAAAAATTCGACGAGGACGGCTTTGTCTAGGATCAGAGATTGTTTGTTTCGATGGTGAAATGTAACATCAACGGCAAACTAGATTTTATCTTGATGTTGGTCGCATCATTTCAGAATTATTACTCTGGAAAACAGACGAATAACAAGGCTACACTTCTCCGAATTTCAGAAGAAGATAATTGGAAGCTATCAGGCATTATGAACGCAAATTTTAACAATCGACAGATGTTCTTTTAGGGAGTTCATCCGCTTTTGTCTCTTCATTTTCAATAAAGGTGCAAGTGTAGAGGTACACGATTGTTGAAACGACCTGAATGAAAACATCACGACCCCTCAATTGAACCTCTTACCAGTAATCCTGAAAGAATGATGGCGTAAGAGTAGATGGAAAGAGAAGGAGATGCGAAGAATAGAACAGACGCTGCCAGGCCCTTCAGTCATTTGTCAATATTCAATGCCAAAGAATATATGAATATATGCTCACGTGGTAAAATCGAGACGCTCCAAACATTTGCTGTCTTCTAGTTGGAAGGAGCAGGGAGCTGATTACATTCCTGAATTCGAGACTTTCATCGAGAAGCACGAAAGCTGAGCAAACCTCGTAATGTAGTTGGCAGCATCCGCCATTCCAAACAGAAACGCGAGTATGAGTACAGGAAATAGTCTAAGACGAATCTTATCCCATATTCTTAAACTGGTATCTCACGATGGCTGGATGAGCAGTGACGGGTCCTCATTGGGTCGAACGGTACTCCATTTGGGAATCAAGCAGACTGTGAGGGCGTAGATCGTCTAAATGAGGCTTTGGAGAGGTCTGAAACAGAAGGCGACTTGCAATATGGAGAACTGCATTGATGATCATTTGTGGTTTGAAGCTGAAGTTCTTCATCACCTTGGACATTTTCATCGTGAGAATGCTCACTGAAAAAAACTCAATTTCTACACAGGCTTTACTTTCGTTTTTACTAATCACGCTTCCAACAGTAAACGCGAATGCGAAGTAAGCAGGTATGTAGACGTTCTGTGACAACGCCTGAATTACAAATGTATGGTTGAACGAGAGAGTTGAGCCAACCCCAGTAAACTGTAGTGCGGTTGGAATGATTGAGACCCAGAACGAAAAGAACATTCCAACGTAGAGATAGAAGGGAACGAGTATAAGAACTTTTTTGTGGAAGAGAACAGAGAACATTACGGCTGAATTAATCAAATATTCTCGAAATTGTAAGGGATTTCTTACACAGCTGTTCCTTGAGTGTCTTGCATCGAATATTACTAGCAGCGATGTTGTCTTCCACCTAAAAAAATTTTTTATCCGTATCGAAGCCTTTTTTTATTCACCTCTCGATTTGGAAGAAGCGAGAAAATGGCCATTCCAACGACTCCCAGAAACGCAAAGACAGCGAAGAAATATCTGCAATCTCGAAATGAGCACACCTGCTAGGACAAATCATACCTGATTTCAGAGTCTGAATACTCTCGATATTTGGGGACCATTCCATTATCGCTCATATTTATGGTTGTCACGATGAAATTCACAACTCCCGCACCGAAAACACTGAGGCATGAAACTACCCTGGATAGATACAATCATTGAAAAATACACCTAAACTATACCATGATAACGCTTGGTTCCGTTCGATAGTCTGTCTTGTTGAAAATTCAGTGAGATAGCCAGCGTAGCCAACGTTGAAAGCTGTAATCGAAAAAATGTGATGAACGTAGCGCAGCAAAAAGAAACTCACTCGAAGAAGCCATTCCAAGTACGGCACAAGCTATGAAAAAGAGATATCGATTGAGACATTGAAATGTGAGAAAGTAGAACGTGAAGAAGGCTCCACTCAGTGCCAGGATCCACTGCAGAATCCATGCACATGTTTGATGTAATAAATAGAATAAACCTTGCATCTGAAGTAGTTCATGAGGCTCGGAACGGCTAGAGTCGATAGCATATAGAATACATTCGACACTGCTTGACCGTAGTAGCCATCGTGTGCACCGATTCTGAGATATTCTCACCCAATATGGCTAGATCAAAACATGGCAGATGATTAGTTCTTACCTTCCCGGTTCCCTTTCGCTGACCGAATGAATCACAGACTCCGCTATGAACACACTCGCTTCGTATCCAGTGTAGACGATGAGGTTCGCGAACCCGACGAGTATCGCACAGATTGCAGCATACTTTGAGGTACTCATTCAACGAACGAATGATGCAGTTACCACGCCAGTTCTCCTCTTCCAGGTTTCAATAAATGATCTCGTACATATTCACCCTCTCCCGGATGGAAACAATAATCCGATTGGGAAGGACGAACGTGACACGCTCATTGCCTCCTTGCATTTTTCTGAACTAGTTTCACAGGGCTAGAATTCGTCCATTTGCAGTATCGCGGAAGGCAGTGGGATAGGCATACGAAAAAGATGATTGAAGAAAACAATCTCACTACTATTTTGTTGTTAGTCGATGTTACTTTTCCAGTTGCCCTCGAAATGTCTACCGAAAACTGTTTTTTTTGCAGTGCTAGAGTTCATTGATTTGCAAAAATGGGGATTGATTTATCCTTTTACGTTCATCCATATGTGATGTGCTCAAAATATTCATCGCTCAACACTTCTTTCCATGGCTCGATCTTCAAAATAGCCTTGTGACCGAGTACGATGATTGCTTCTTTGTGTCGACTCACGGCGACGTTGCATCTGAAGTAGCATACCTTCAAATTCACATTCCACTTGAATCCTTCTTCCCATCAAAAGTTCAACATGTCTACATTCGTTTCGAAAAATCACATACCTTAACGGGCAGGTGAAGAATTCGGCCTCTGTCTTCGTGTCTCTTGTCGTTAGGACCACGACAATGTCCTTTTCTCGGCCCTGCAATCAACAACATTAAAACCATTTCACAATTTCCCTTTGTTTCCGTAATCCTATCAAGTCAATATCAAACAACCGTAACCTACACCCCATTACCCTCTCAAACTCTCACCTGCGCAGAGTCGACGGTGAGGGTCTCATAACCATCCGGAAGACACGACTCCGCCAGCTTCCTCTGTGCTTCGTAGTACGCGACAATCATGACTGAATCATGACCATATCCCGATCTCCTCAACTTCTCAATGACATACTCCAACGCTGCGATCTCCCCGTCATTGATCTTCGAAGTTCCCGACTGCTCGCATTTCGACTTCTTCACTTCCATGAACATGCTTCTCTTGCAGATTCCTTCACAGATCGAGGTGAGCTGAACGCGACTCGATTCCGGCTTCTTCGAGACGAGTTTTCCTCCGTAGAAGCAGTCCGAGTAATGCTTGATCATCGACGGAGCTGCTCTGTAGACCTGTCGGAGGGTGATCACTGGCACATTCCTCTTCTGCTTGAGTACTTTGAGAGCTGATCTTGCAGCCAACTCACTGACGGTCTCTCCCTTCTCATACTTGAAAGGAGGAAGCTGCTTCGAGTCTCCGATCAACACAATCTGCGCCTCAGGAAAGCAGAGAATGATGACATTCAGAGCGGCTTCCGTCATCTGAGAGGCTTCGTCGATGATGATCCTGCGTACGTCACTCTCTAGTTGCTCCTGGATGGAGCACGGATGCTTGGGGTTCTTCTTCTTCAGTAGCTTCCCCAGTATCATGTCGACTGTACCAAGGATGATATCATACTCTGCACTGTTCGCGAGAGCAACCGCGTGTGCTCTTCGAATCTGATTCTTGATCCGACGAGCCTCCCTCCCATTGGCGTTTTTCAGCTCTTCTTCCAATTCAGTCATCCGATCGGCCATCGGATTCTCCTCATCATCGAAAATAGAGAAGGGCGATCTAGGAAGGGCAAGATCTCCGACCTCCTTCTCCGTTGATACGAGATGAACGATCTTCTTCTCACCAGTGCACAGATCATCTAGAGCGAGGGCCATATTGAACACGGGGACATTCGCCGTGGAGAGCAGAAGCTGCAGGCCGTCTCCATCATAAGACGCGGCCATCGCAGCCGCAGTGAGAGTCTTGCCCGATCCAGGAGGACTCTCTACTGCAAAGGCCGGGCAGTCGTGAGGAGATTGGTAATGGCGGACGGCTTCGGACTGCTCCGCGTTCAGCTTAATATCCATGTACTTGCGGATGGTCGGATTCCACTTTCTGATCGTGATGAGTGTGCGATCAACACGAGGATGCACTACTACTCCCTCTTCTCCGTAGATAAGATCCAGGAGTTCAAAGTCATCGATAGACCGATCATCATTGTAAAAACTCTCCAGAGCGGTCGTAACGATGGAAATGCGAGGGTTGTCAGCCTGATACTCGAGACGAGCATTCTTCTCTACGGACCATGGAAGGGAGCCGATGGGAGTGCAGAAGAGCTTCATGTTCTTCTGGCCGTCTGTTCGAATCACATCGTCAACGAACACATCGAGAAACTCGCCAACCTCAGTGTAGAACTGAGCCTTCTTGAGATATCCAGGTCTGGATGGCATGGTGAGGATGAGAGGCGATCGACTAATCACTGTTGCGCAGGTCTGGTGGAAGTCACGCACTCTGCATCCGAGTAAAAGAGGACAAAGGATCCAGTAGTCATACTCATCTTCTGTGAAATCGAAATCGCGTCTTCTCGTGTAGTATCCCTCTGCTCTTTCACTCAGATCAGAGAATGATGCACGGGAGGAAATGAGGCTCCTTAGATACAGATTTCCGACTTCCAGTCTATCCGGGCAGGTCATGCATTGCGTGACGTAAAGCTCGTTGGAAGATGGGAGGAAGTAACTCGCGTTCCGTCCATTCGTTCCGATCAGATAGGCGAGTTCTTGAGAGGATGTAGTGCCAAGGGAGGTTCGCGCGAATTGGGATGTGAGGGCGTCCATCTCTGAAATCGTTTTATGTGTTTCTTTGACATGAATTTCTCATTGACCAGCCATATCTGTTCATTTTGAATCCAAAAATTTGAACGTTTCAGGAGCAATAATTCAAGGTATCGATCTAGCAACTGATCTTAGGGCCAATAATGTTCCATCATTCATAATGAATAGAAGCTACCTCGATACTTCTCCCGAGTTCTTCTGCCAGCTGTGCTTGATTTTCACGGAAGTGGCATTTAGCACATGGAGCTGGAACATATCAATGTTTACAAGCAAATTCGTCCCAATAAGTCAACAACACGAAATTACGCATGAATAATCACAAGAAACTAATGATTATTCACATAGTCTAGTAGTTACTCAGTGCAGTGCCAGGAGAAGAGCGCAGACGTTTCTAGAGTAGAACAGAGAACACAGAGGAAAAAGGGAGAGCGTCAGACGACGAGAGAATGAGGCAGGGTGGAAGGGCAGAGAAAGAGCGGCTGCAGGGCCAGAGACAGGGTTAGGACACGTCGGCTTACGCAGGCATGTTCGCCCATCAGGATGGTGCCAGAGTAATGTGAATTTTTTATCAGATCTCACTGAACACATGCGAATCGAACAGGAGCGATCGGAGTTCCCATAACAGAGGTGATTTCATTTTGAGCGAACACGTTGAGAGCTCCTTCATCCGTGTACATCCATATTCCAGTCGTCTGATCGCATTCAATCTTGGAGAAGATCTTGTTCCTCGGCTGAAATTGTTACTATTTCCTCCGATTTTTGTTGGTATAAAAATTCTACAATTTGATTCCTCTTTTGCACAATCTTTTCTTATTTACTGAGAATGATTGATGATAACGGTAACTTCAAGAGGAGGACTCAGGACGGATCTACATCGTCTCAAGTGATCAACCGTCAAGAAAGTCCCCATTCAAGAAGCCGCCTCCGAGTTTGCTCTAAACCACGCTAAGTATGAACTTCGCCGACTGGATGATCTACTTCACTCCTCAAACGATCTCGAATTTGGACGAAAGTAATATTTGTCATGTCGTTATTCCTCGTACGGCATCCTGCTTGCAGTGAGATGAAATGAATGAAGACTAGAAAAAGTTTTTTTTTAATCTAAACGCCGTTACTATGGCTTAGTTGTTGATCCAGTCTCTATTTTCTCTATATCTTTATTTTATTTATTTCTATCTCTTGTTTCTTGTTTCTTGTTATTTCTTGAGTTCTAGAAATTATCTTCCTTTTGTTTCTCAAGAACTTACTCATCGTGAGCTCTGGAGTGGTTGTGATAATTTCAGATGTTGATAACAGATTTATGATGCAAAGGAAGGCAATGGTGTGGTCGCCTGGCTTGATCAGCAACAGAATAACATAGATAGTTCCCACTAACCAGAATGCCGACTGAATAGAGTTAGCCCTATGAACTACAACTATGATGCTTCGTTTATTCAATCGTGTATAGCCTATTCATATCATCTCATTCATATCAACTTCGACTGCCAAGGTTGAAAGTATGTAATTTTGGTAATCCTCACGCTTAGTTCAAAAAACTTTGGTGCGCTTAGGTGCACTCGGAACCGGAGAGGGTTTGCAACTTGACTTGTCCTTGACTGAATTTCGCCCTCGATTCAATCTGAATTGCATATCACCGAGCCCGATCTCTCTATCGTGATTCGATCAATTGCCACTCAAAGTGAGATCAGAAGGTTATGATTTCTGATGTTCTTTCACAGCAGTGCAATCGTCTTTTCATGTATCCGGTGCAATAGATCATGTATGAAAAGGGACTAGCGAAACAGTCGCGATACGAATCTTTTCTTTCCGATCGCGCTGGGGATTTCAAGAGAGCGGATTGAAAACTGTTTTCCAGTGCATTCGTACCATCCGCACATTTCATCTTCTTCTCTGCAATCCGATTGCACATCTGCCATTTGTTGTCGGCTGATCTTCCGTCATTCTCCAGAGGTATTATCCCGTATTGATTCCATTGTTTAACTAAATGCATGCTGTCATATTGCTGCTTACTTTCACCGTTTCATGAATTCTCAAGACCATGAAAACAGCTTAGCATTCTTGTGGGCGTTTCCTCTATTGACTGTAGGGAGTTTGCACGTTTTGCACGTATGAATCCAGTGAAATATGGATGAAAAAGTGGTCCGGAGAAGCGACAGCGCGATAGGATCGAGTCTATTGATCCCTCCATCTCTCATTCTCTCTGGTCCAATCTTGACATTACAATCGCAGACTTGATCTCTTCGAGTGATATCTTGTACGAATGATCGTTTCTATTGTAGTTCAAATACGTTTATTGGCGATTCAGTACTTTATGGCAAATATAACATCGCTGACTCCATTCAATGGAAAATATCAGTTCTATGCTGGTTTGCATTGTTTGCCTGGTTCTTTGCTTGGAAATGCAAAGTATGCAACGATCTTTCTTTCATCAGAATGATTCCTACAGTTCAAAGTTGCATTGTGTTGAGATCTGGCAGATGCTCTCGACTATTGGTCCGAGGATCGAAGTAAATCACTTTTGAGATCTATTGACTTTTGGGATTGAGAGAGGGCAAAATAAAGCTTTTCCGTGTTGGTGAATGCGTTTAGGTTGATCGAGTAATTGAATAATTCACGAGACCTGTCTCCTTCCCAGTGACAGATCAATTAGGCTAGCCGGATAGACGGTTCAGGACAGGGATAATTGATGTTTCAACAGTTCTCAAAAGATCTTGAATGCTGACGTTCTTCAATAACGAAATGAGAACGTAGTTCTATGAGAAAAATTTCAAAGCTCTTTCGTTATGTTTTCCCCGGCATCTAACTCTCACTTCAAAACAAATTTCCCGTCGCTAAGGACTGAAAGCACCCGTCGAGTGCAATCAACTCTCTCACGTGCGAAGTCAGATTCTGTTTAGCGGAAGACGATTGGATACAAACTCATGCGAAAGTCACCACTTCAAAGTTGCCCCGAAAGATTTTGCAGTAACGTAATCGGCGCAGATGTATGTAACACTAAGACACTGAAATGTGAAGAAGCAATTTATCAGAGCGCACACGTTCTCATGATGCTAATGTGTTTACTCCGTGGAACACAAGGAAGAGGAAGCAGCGGTCACTTCAGTGCGAAGAGGCTTCTCATCCCTTCTCACTTAGCTCCTGTAGTGATCAATCCCCTCTCAGTGGAACCACTAACCACTACATCAAAAACAGAAAGCTCGACTCTAAATCTGATGCAAAAATAGTTAGTCGGACTCTTCTTTCTGCGCATCCGATCACCGCCAGATCATCCCTCCAAATTGCCCGGTGATTCTTCGAAAGTTCATCTCTCTCTCCAATCCCCTGCTCTCGATTCACTTTCCCCTCTGTACCCGCCACGAGAAAGTGAATCGAGTGAGTTGGGTGACAAAGAGAGAAGGAATCGCATCGATACCATGCTAATACGCCCGCTGGTGTTTGGTGCAACTCTGCGCTGCTCTAGAATCGACGAAATTTCGTTCGATTCGCCCGCAAGGCGGATGTTTGATTCGTGATCGAGAGTGACGGTGACGATAAGAGGATAGAACGGTTTGGGAAGGAGATTTTAGAATCGGCGAAATGCAAGTGACGAAAATGTTCTCATCCCCCAATCCGATGTTGGATATATTTTCGAGATAGCATGAAACAAACAAGTACCGAAACTCTTGCGACGGATCTGTTCATCGGAACGGATCTTCATGCTCGCTTCTGGAACCGATCTGCGCTCATGAGCAAACAAACGATCTTCGGGGGCACTTTCACGAGAAGAGAGTCAAGGCTGTTTTCCTTTCCACCCACTTTATCCCCTTCCTCGCTCAATTGTCTCACAAAAGTCATCGGAACAAGAATGAGCGAGATCTCTGCTGCTGTTTCCTTAGCTCCAGCTAATCTCAAGAATAGAGTTCAGAATGGGACTCTCTCGTTAACTCTTTCATCAGTCAGCGAAGCTAGAGAGCGATGATAGTCAGAATGATGATAGTCTTGTTTTCCACGCCCTATCTAATCCTCACAGTAAGTCTAGTGTCCCTCTCTGTCTTTGCACCCACTATGTAAGCATCCTGAAATAGAGAGTGATTTCATCGCGAAATCCCATTCTGTGGTACTCGAGGGTCTCGAAATAGTGAGATGACTTCGTGAAGTCCCTCTCACTTTCGAATTCGTGGTATCTACGTGCTTCACCTGCTCCATTGCTCAAGTGAGAGAGGGAGACATGGTAAACATCTCTCTTTCGGAAGTAGGCAGCAAATTTCAATAATATCCGCGTCTAGCCGCCTACTTCTCTCACTTCCACTGGGGTACTCACGCACCCAAGGAGAGAGACCTACAAAGTGTTAGGGCGTGTTAGGCGGAAGGATGTTAGATGTATCTTCTCATGCGCCTTCTAAGCTTACAGAGATTCAGACCCTGACTCTTTTGCAAGGCATCGTCTTATTGCACACTCCTCCGTCTCTCTGTCCGACGAGAGAGCTCGTGAAGGTTCCATTCCCATCTAACAATAGCTCTCCTGGGTACACATGAGAAGCATCCTTTGGTTGTCTGACCGTACGCTTCTTTGGAATTGTCCCCTTTCGTACCCCTGTCTTATCATCAAAAAATGTGTGATGACCGTCGTTTGGTCTCTCATTCTTCCATCGGAAGGCGCGTGTCTCTGGTCATGAACTTTGACTCTGATCGCCTTTGGAAGGGAGGGAGACGATTATTTGTCCCTGCACAAGAGAAGGAGAAGAAGAGGAGAAGATTCACGTGGAACGAGCATGTGAACAGTGTTAAGGGACGGGAAGTGGAGAGTGAACCGAGTGAATTGGTCAACTCCCTCTCCATAATCCCTCCCCTTGCCGAATACTGCAGTGATCGTTCACGTTGGATGGATGAACTATCGAACACAGATTATCCGTTGGGATAACGAGCCTCTTCGTCTATCTTTGAAGGCGGAACTAGCTTGGGTACACTAGCTCTCCTTGTTTGTAATTGGTCTCGAGAAGAGGAAACACGGGCTGCTGCTGCTTTCCCCCCTGAGAGAGGGAGTATTTCTAGACCAGGAAGAAGCTTTCCGCGTCAATCGCAGAAAACACTCGCTGCTAACTAACAGTAACTCACAGAAGCAATCAGGGAAGTGAGTTAGTGACTCAAACATCGAAAATCACCATGTGAGCGGCGACTTTCAGAATATCCCCTGCGGTTTTGCGCGTTCTCTAATCGCTGATACTACAAGCTAGAAGAGAAGACTGGTGGGATAAGGCCACTCAATCGAGGGGATTCATTCCAATCTCGGCAATGGAAGCCCAGTGGGATCTCTTGGAGGAGATCGGTCCACTGATCTCACATCGGACTCGGGATGAACTCATTCGATCTCTCCGCTGTTTCGATGGTTCAATCCTCCGCTAGCTACGAACTAGCAAGATCTCAGTCTGGATAGGGCGCGGATTTAGGTGCACTTCCCCTCCTTCTTTGAAATCTCTCCGCTGCCCCCACTCTTCCTTCTACCGCTTGTTCTGATGATCGAGAGGAGATAGAGAGTCCTCCTTCCATCCTTCGTATCTCTATGAGCAACTGCTGGACAAACAACGAAAGTCGGTCGTGTTTCACCGCTCATTCCTCCATCTTTCCCCCTCTCTCTTTCACTGGATTCATTATAGTCAGAGAGACAGGTGCAGAGGCACTCAACTCGGCTTCTTCTCTTCGGAAGCCAACGCGAGATTATTTCATTCCCTCCACTTCTCTCCTTCTCTCCTCACCATCATTCTGTACCATTGTACCCACTCTCCAGCTGAGCAAACCTTGTCTCCCTCTGTGATGGATCTTTCTAGTACATGGACAGCCTCCAATCGAGCTTCCCTTGTCTCAATCTCCATTCAATGTATCGAGATGTGCAAGGGAGGATTCATCTCCTTCTCTCCCTTCATTCCTCTTCTCCTTCATGCTTACTGTACCGGTCGATGCTCCCCAATCCTCTTACTCCTCTTGATCTCCTTTCTCTTCTTTCTCTTCCTTGGGTACGCTCATTTCGAATTCAGTTCGACGCTCGAATTGATCAGTTTTATGACAGCCCCGGTCCTGATCTATGCAAGGATCAGTGTGATCTACCCCTTCCCTCCATCTATCGATTCGCGCGCGTGCGATTGATAGAGAGAAGTGATCATTACAAGACAGGTTGGCTGGGGTAAATGATCAATCAAAAGGATCGTTCTTCCTCTCTCTTCTTCTCATTCCATTCTCTCTCGCTATCACAACGACTATGACGCATTCGGTGCAAAGAGTACCCGAGGAGAAAGATCATCTTAAAAGAAGAGAGAAGAAGAGTGAGGCGGAGAGAAGACGAAGAGAGAAGAGAAAGAGTAAGAACACGCGCCATTCAATCGACTGTAGATCAGTTAGGAGGAAGGAAGACAAATAACCGTATCTAGAAGGGAAAGGTTGCCTGTATTGAGTCACGTTGTTGAATAGGAGTTCATAGTTCTGACTCTGTTGTGGATTCGTCTCTTGTTCCTCGTGAAAAACAGGCGAAAATACAGATCAGAGGGGGAAAACACGACTGTATTCGGATGGAGAGACGCAATATTTTGATCTCTGCAGGGATAGGCTAGCCGATCATCGATCTAGTGGAAAGTTGGCCAGATTTTTCGTCGAAAACAATTTTTACATTTTTTGTTATCGAAGATTCGGAGCTCGTGCCACTGCTTTCATACAAAAACTTGTTTCATCGATGGTAGAGCGTAGTTCACACTTCTTCTCTCTTCTCCTCTTCCCTGTTTCTCTTCTCTTCGGTTCAATCGCATTCGGGTATGGGCGTACCTGCATGATAATCCATGCAAAGTACACACTCGTTTCGCACCTTCCCTTCACATTCTTCCTCCTCCATCGAACCATTGTAACGTCTCGGTTCAGTGACGGCTTGCGGCTCTACCGTAGCATCTCTCGACGCTATTGGGTAGATCAAGGGGTAGATAGGGGAATGGGGGGGGGGGGGGTGATTGGGAGGAAGGAGTGGCTAGCTACTAGCTGCAGTGCACTATCTAGCGTGTGCACCTCCTCCCCCTTCTCCCTTTCATCTCTTCTTTCTCTTCTTCCTTTCTTTCCGCGTTCATTCCGGTGCTATCAATTGATCGATTTCCATTGACAGCGACGCGCACTTAATTAATCCATGGTCGGCATCTTTCTGTCGGCTCTGACTCAACAGCCTTACCGTACCCTAAGCCGTAAAGGTCTCTCGGTCATCGAAAACAGCAGTCCCGCTGCCCTAATCATCTCCTATCATCGGCATGACTCAGCCTAGTTAGTCTTTCGACGTCGCGAAGGCCACGAAAGGTCTGCCTCCAATTCCCACAACACGAGCTCTGATTGAAAGGAGAGGTCTCGCACGGCCTCACCCCGTGTGTCTTTCTCGCGTGCACCCACAATCACTGATAGGAGAAGGAGGCTATTCCTGGCCATCGCTATCTTTGAATCTTTGCCTGACGTCGACTCTCTTGTAAAAGCACACAGAATCGCCGTGCATCCGATGACCAATTGACGATTTGATCTCGAGGCGAGAGTTTCGTTGGTCGTCAACTTATAACGGTCGATCGGAGGGCGCAGATATAAAGAGCGGACTCTCTCCCTTCCATCGATGCTTATCTATCTTCAAAGAGTGGTGTGGAAGGGGAGAGAGAGTGTTTGACTAGGCCCCTCCTCCCCCATTCTTCTCTCCTTCTCTCTCTGGTGCAGGTTGAGTACTCTGGAAGGGAGGGCGGCCCTCTCTCTTCCCTCATCTTCGAAAGTTTCCATTCCTCCTTCTCTCTATAGACGAGGAAGTATTCTGTGTGTTGACTATGCCTCCATCTTCTTTCCTTCTCTGTCTCTAGTCTTCGGTCCACTCGTTCTCAGACTCCGCCCCTTCCTCCCTTTTACATTTAGAAACTCGGACGCAGCCCGACTTCCTTGTTGTTTTCTTCGCTGCCCGCAAGTCTTTTCCACGACTTCCTTCTCCATTAAAAGTAGACGCGACTTCCTCTTTCTATTCACTCAGTCCTCATTGCCTCCCTCCCTTCTAGGGATGAAGCGGAGTGAGACGCATACGGTAGTCCGTCCGACTTCTTGTCTTGCAAGATATTCTAGCCCTATCGTTCGCATTCCGCTTTAGCGCTGTGGATCTGATCCCACCTGTTCTCCTTCTAGGGCTGAAGATGAGAGATGACTTATGAGATATACGGTAGATTGCATCTCTTCGGCTATTCGTCCTGCTTATCTTATTGGACCCGCCTACTTTTAATATTATCATTTCTCTTATAATTTCGCAAGTCAACTACACACTATGCACTTGTGAGACTCCTCCAGACACATTGCTCATTCTTCTCTATTGGGTGACACAACTGTTTCTCTGCTTCCCCTCACTCCATTGTTAGTCTCATGATCAATCATGGATGACCATCAAAGAGTATCAATGGTTGCTCCTTTGACTCCTTGGCTTTCTCATTTCGCAACTATCCTTCATTCATCATTCCAATCGGTCCAACGTGGTCCAAGAACCAAAATGTTTCCGCCTCTTTCTCAATTCATTGGGCTCAATGAGCACGTTTCCTCTACAAAAGGCGCCTTTCTCCTTCCTTCTCTCTCTTCTCTTGAAAGATCTCTCTAATTGCTCACACAGTAAGGGCGGCCTGAACCCGTTTCCGATCGAGCCGTTTTGCGCAATGCTCAATCTTTTGAACAACTGCGTAATTGGGAGTGTTTGTCGGGGGGTACGAGAGTACCGAGTAGTTGAGAGTTCTCTCTTGACTAGAGCGGATCTTTGGAGCTTCGAGCCTTGTTGACAATTGGCTGAGTTCGCCGAAACGAGATCGATTAGCGAGCAAGGAAGTTTGGTTCGATGCTCCCACTCCGGATTCTGCCTTTATTGCAATCTTTCTTATCGCTCTCTCCCAACCTTCGAAAGTGATGGTGATGGAGTGTGCTGCGTATGAGAGCACTCAATATTTGCCCACGATTCTCTGATCAGTCAGAAAAAAAAGAATAGAGAATTCGATCCTAAGTGACTTTCTCGTCTTCTTCAGAGGAAGTGAGATCTCCGATCCTCTCCATCCTCTAGACTCCACTGTTGCATGTCTCCTCCGAGAGGGAAGGAAGAAGAAGTCTCCTCCTCCCGCTCTCCCCCTCTCCCCCTCTCCCTCCCTTCCCCCTCTCTTCTCTCCACTGCGCGTGATCTTTCATCGTCACCCTCTGCGTCTCTGCCCCTCTCTCTCCTCTTCCATGTGCACCCGGTGCGAGTGCACCGACGAGAGAGAGACATCTATGAAAGTCGGGGCGAGAGCGGCAGACGAGCAGAGTGAGGAGAGAGAACGGGAATTGGAGAGAGGGCGAGACGACGAGAGGAGGAGGGATTGGGAGAATAGGAGAGAGAGAGCAGAAAGGGACCGGTTGCAAAGACATTTGAGAGAAGAGAAAAGACACACGTTTAAAGAGTCTCTCAAACTCCCTCTTCTCTCCCCGTACACTCTTCTACTTCCAGCTTCTAACAGGGGCTGAAACGGGCAAACTTCTAGAAAGACACCACCGAAACAGATCGAGTTGTTTGTGCGTCAAGCGATTACGGTAGGCGCACCACAAGATACTGTAATTGACAGAGTGGACCAACTATCGATAAGTGAAAGAGGATTGAATTGATAGAGTCGTGAAAGGGAGTGGAGAGAGCGAGTGGATAGGGGGAGGGGTTGGTTCCTCTACTCCTCCCTCCCTCCTCCCCTCCCTCTTCCTCTTCTTCAATCGCTCTCCTCCCCCCAACTACCAACCTTCCTCTCTTCCTATCAAATACACAGTATCGATCATCCATCTTCTTCCCCTTCTACGGTACTCAGTGTACCCTACACACACACCATACATTCACACTCCTCAGCTATGGCTGACTACGAGTAAGTTACCGTAATCGTTCCGCTCGAGAGTCAGCTATTCTCGAGATAGGCGGAGTCAAAGGGTGTGCTCCGATGATCTTTGAAAGAGCATTCGAAATTGGGGTCGCATCGCCTTTCTCATTCTTGATTGTTTCCCCCTTCTCCCCAATTGCATCTCCCTTCTTCCGCCTCTAGTCACACCTTGTCAGAATCCTTCCACCGTAACCGGTCGCCCGTTCTATCAACCGTAATTTATAATCCATCAGTCGGTGATTGATCGTTTCTACCGTAATCTCGTTGCAGCCACCTGCTCGACACTCCTCGTGTCGCGTGTACTTTCACGATTGCACCCTCAATTGACAACTCGCACGCTGCACCAACAGCCGTGCTCCCCTCCACAGTAGTCGCCGCCAACGGAATCATGAGGTGAGCAGAGATTACGGTAGATCAGGGGGTTTATCGATTTTCGAAGTCGTATTCGTTCTCTAGAGTAGAGTGTACTCTGGCAGCATGGGCGGAGTAGGCAAAAGTCGAATGAGAAATCACCGGTTCCACTCCTGTTTCCTTTTTCCGTCGTGCATCACAGAAATGCGCACGCGTGTTCGACCCTTTCCTTCCTCTCTCTCACTCCATTCTCACCCGGTGCATTCATCGTCAGTCGAAAAACCAAGGTCGAGTCGGTGGGGTGAGGAGAGGGAGAGAGAGAGACTAGGGGTGAGGGAGGGGAGAGGTAGATAGATGTGTACAACAAAGTGATCTAGAACGAATGAATGAATGAAGGGGGGAAGAGGAAGGAAGATAACAAGATAGATCGATTGGTAGATCAGCCCTCTCGATGATGGCTCCCTTCTGCAGTGAGCACGTCGCGACGGAGATTCCCGCGGGCACTCAAGTCGTCGTCGAGGCCACTCTTCTCACTTCCGATGTAGATCACACCATCGAAGAGATGAAGGCCACCTATCAGCCAACCGCCGGACAGGTACCGTATCCCCAGACTACGGTAGCCTTATCAATCGATATTCCAGCCGATCGCCGCGACGCGAACCTCCGCCAATCGCACGCTCTTCTGTCGCAAGTGTGAAGGCCACGGACAACAGGTACGGTAAAACCGTCTTTTATCGATCGTAAAGTGATGTATCTCCCGATCGTAAACTGACTTTTACTCTCGCAGGTGATCCTGAAAGGCCACGCGTCTAAGTGTCCGTACAACAACTGCACGTGCAAGACAGTGAGTAAACAGAATACTTACTTCCAGAGAGAGAGAGAACCCCGGAAGTGGGACGGATTACGGTATTGATTCGTCAGTGATCTTTGCTGTTCTTGCAGTGTGCGAATGTGATGTCAATGCGTGCGAACGCCATCATTCGTCGCTACCGTACGCGCACCACCGATTGCGGACTGGTACTGAAGCCGGTACACTTCCGCAACGGCAACACCCGGCTGCGCGTCTTCCCCAAGTACATTGATGGTACGTGCCGGTTCAGAGCCGTCTCCTATTCGGCAGAACCCAAAATAATGGTAGTTTTGTACAGAGACGGACGGCGAGTGCATGCAGATTCCGGTGCACGCGAACGGTCATCACTTCGGCCAGATCGAAGTTCCGACGAGACAATCTCCCAATGGACTGCATCAATCGCCCTCCAGTAGCAGTCTGAACGGATGCAAGAGATACTCGAATGAGGTGAGCAGTGATTTGATACGGATTGGTAAAGGCAGAGGAAGTTACGCATTCAATGCATGGAAAACGTGCAGGTTGCTAATTATTACGCATATTTTCCGAGCCTTTATTAGGTTCATTACTATCTTACGGATTTGCAAACCATCCAGAAGACCTGCATAGCGTGACGGAGATAATGGGTATCTGAAAAGCAGATAAACAATTACTGGATACAATTTTTCTGATAAGCGACCACAGATCAGCACCACTTCCTTCCTACATCGCACCATCTTGTTAGGCTAGCAGACAGGTGCTGAGCAGTGTTTCGAATTGTGAGATATTCGTCAACAAGCGCAAGTGAAATATGGCCACGTGCTAATTAGTAACTGAAACGGGGGTGCAGCGATACACTGAGATGAACGGAGTGTTGAAGGTTGTGATGAATGTTGATGCATCCCTGATTAATGATGAACCAAAAAGGTGTGCTGATCACCCGATCATCAATCATCAGAGCAGCAATCACAACCTTCAACACTGCTTTGCACTCGGATTAGTCTCGCTTACAAATTAGCAACGCTGATCAGTGAAATAATCAACACAACATCACATTTCATGGCACCTTGAAAAAGAATGGTTGCAGAAACAACTCAATAATAAAGATCGAATGAATTCAGGACGAGCGCAGTTCGAACTCTGCGAAACGATCTCATCACAACGAGGAGGATCATCTGCAACAGCATCACTCCTCCAGAGGCAGTCAAGGCCCTCCCTCCGTCTCTCCCGTCACTCCGACCCTCTTCGATATGCTCGCCTCCCTCCAGACCACCACTCATCAACTACAGCAGCAACACTCGCAACCACCCCAGAGTGGAGAAGTGTCGCCTACTGATATCTGGTACGTTTCGGATTGATTCTTCAACATAAATACGTCCCAAACATAGAAGATCTTCCGTGATCTGACTGTCACATCATACTGATTTCCTCCTTTTTCCAGGTCATCCTCGGGTCTTCTCGGCCTCAATCCAACCTCGATCTCATCTCTCCTCCAATCATCCTCATCCGATCTCCTCGCCCAATTGACGAGCATGCATCAGCAGCCTTCAGCCCCCTTGATCTACACGACTACCCCCACCACTCCCGCCCCTCCCACCTCCCAGTACTCTCAGGCTGTGACCTCTCTTGCCAACTCCATCTCTCCGCCTACCACTGGCTTCTTGGTGAGTCATCCAGTCATCTAATTGGGAATCGAGACCGATGTGAACAAGAATAGTAGCGCTAAAGGTTGTGAGATGGTCGTTGATGAGTTGTGCCGACGAAGAAAGTAGTTGTGCTTCGTATCCTGTGTATTCTATGTACCCCGAGAGATGCACAGGCTACGTTATAGCCCATGTACCCCCAAAGGGAGGGACCAATTAGGAGCACAACAAAGAACTAGGGGGGTCCCACTTGAAACATCACATACCCTGACCTAATTCCTTCTCTCTTCAGCCCGTCTCGACTTCCTCCTCAGTCTGCCAATCAGTTGTCTGTCCTACCACTCAACTCTCCTCTCTCAATATCGATGGTCTCACTTCACCCATCGAAGAGCCAAAGTTGACTCCCGATGCGATTATCAACACCAGCAGTGAGTTCCTTCCCTATAATTTATCTGTTTTGCCCGGAAAAGTGCAACCCCATCCCGTCTTTTTCTATACACGTTTTTTCAAAGAACATCGTAGACACAGTATGGACATAATCGTAACCCCATCCCTTCCAGAGTACTCCTCGAATGGATCGCTCGCTCTTGGTGGTGACAAGATCGAGTCGGTGGACGTGAAGCCAGTGTTCTCGACTGAGAGACTCACTCGCAATCTCTTCATCTCTCCGGATGCAGACAAGTCTCATCCCATGTTCTGGCACTTCCTCACGACTGTCCAGCAATTGGAAGAGACTATGCTGTACTCAGCCTACAAGCCATCCCAATAGAAGCGAGACAAGTAGATCATAGGTCATAGCAATTCCCTCCTTCTCCCTCACTCCCCGTTTCATGAGCTAGCGCGTGCGCTACCCCCACCGTGTACCTCTAGTCCCTTCCCTAATAGCAAAGTGTGCTAAGCGGGTGTCCCTTTTTTCCACATTATTCTGCCTCATTTGTCACAAATTACTCCAGAGATAATAGAGCGCATACGGTAACCAAGTCAGTACTAACAGAGAATCATAGATTAGAGATGTTTTCGTATTTCCAAGATTTAGCAGAAAAATATACAAAACATAAAAATAATAAGCACATTCGATTAATATGATCACATAATCATTGAGAGCGAGAGCTCCTGTGATATTTTCCCATTGTTGTTCCCCTATTGTACTCATGTGAATCGCTATGTTGTCTCCAGTCCCTTTCAAGTCAATGCAAAAGTATAATTGTTTGAGATTCAAAACTATTACGGATAAACCATTTATAAGCATTCACATCAATGCAATAACAGCTTCAACTTTGAATAAATACTTGGTTAAACGTAAAACAGTGAAACATTCACAACGCGAGACCATCGTTAGCAACGTAATATTCAAACACGGGATTTAATCTTCGAGATTGTAGCTGGTAGTAGAACACACGGGAGAAGCGAGAACGACCTTCTTACTCAGCAGCATCACCATTCTGCAACATAGTTAAGAATCCTTTGTGACGCCGTCATGATCATTCATCTATTGCAGTGACTATACTGTACTAGCAGTTCAAAAAGGGGTGAACGATCACCGGAACATTCGCAACAGACGAATTAATGCACGTGTCAATACGATTATCGTTCCCTTCTCGATCTTCTTTCCATTCAACTCGCTCACCTCTTCCTCGTCGTCCTCCTCAATATCCGGGATGAGGAAGTACTGCACTGGATTCGGCCACAGATCGTCCTTGATGATCTGGAGAGAGAGGGATCAATGTTGTGTGTGATCGAGAAAAACTAATCGAAAATTATAATTGGGGGAGAGAATTTTCAACAAGAATATTGATTGTATTGAAGAATAATGATATTCAAATAATTTTGCAGTTATCTTTCAAATGTAAATAGCATCCGATGTTCTTTTAATTTACTGAAAAAAACGGCATGGCATATAATTTAATTTTTCAAGCTTTCAAAGAAAATATATACAAGAAATAGTTGGCAACTCACCTCCGCGATCTCATCCATGCAAGGGTCGCTGTCCGTCACCAGCCACTCGGTGAACGTGAGCGAATCGGAGGGAATCGGATGACGGTTCACAGCTATCTGAAATTATTATTATTAGTTTTATCAACTTCCGGAAAAGAATCAATGCATTGCAAATATCCCACTGAATGTTTAATCTCACAGCCTCTAAAAATATAACGCACACTAGTATCTCACGTATGAACAGTAATCATTTCCGGTTCCTTAAACAGATTTGCCATAGGGAACTAACTTCACTGAACAACAGTATATATATTTCATAAGACAACAACAACAAACGAACCTGATCCAACAAGTTGTTGCCCGCCTTCCAGACGATAGGAGTCACCTGCGAATTATTGATTACTAGCAGGAAAAGCATCTTTAAAAAATTAATATTATGTGTAAAAGTAGTAGGACAGAATCAGAGATGGAAAGGTAAATTTAGACCCCCAAAAATTCCCATGGTATGAGTTTTTTGAAAGGCCAATTTTAGGGTAATAGAACGGTGTTTATAAAATTTCCCCCAATAACACTATTTTCATCCATTAGTTTACTTTTTACGCCATTTTTATGATTTTCTTGCTTGTTATGTACTGCCTGATCACGTTTTTAAACCACATTCATGCTAGAAAAAGATAAAAATTTACCCGATCCACCTCAAAATTTCCCATGGTATGAGTTCCATACCATAAAATCCTCACACTCTTTCCATCTCTGGACAGAATCCAATTCATCTTTCAAGAAGTGAAATAATAAGTTTTTATGTAGCTATCACTTCAATGACTTGATCACAATAAAGTCAGAGGACGTGATCCTCACCTTGGTGTAGGGAGCATCACCAGCCAGATGGTACTCCTTCTCGACCAATTCATTCTCCATGTACTCATTGGGATTGAACGCGAATTTGATCTTGTATCCACTCTTGATGTCAGTGAATTCCTCTACCTGCGCATAAGAGAAATTAGAATACTGCAAGCATTGTGCGTGAAATCGTGAAAAGAACATTTTTAAAAGTAAAAATGTATGAAACTGTGATTGAAGAGTCTTGCTTTTGACAGACACGTCCGAAAGTCAGCTTTTGAAAAAGAAAATACGAACAAATATAGAAAAATTAGCACCTCAATAGTGTGAATGTGCTGAAGGAACGCCTCTTCGACCTCAGCGACAGTCGCGGAAAGCGTGGGATGGTTGAGGAACTGAATGAAATTCAATTAATTTGTGTTTATCTATACAACTGTTATTTCCGTCTCGACAGTAGATATGATACGGTATGAGTAGCGTGGCATATTACAAGCTTATTACGGGCCGACATTATCTGCTTGGTAATGGAAAATATGGCATTATTCACTCGTGATTGCATAGCACATGATGTGCTGCACATCAATATTTAAAGACTAGAAATGTATTGTTGAGTATTTAGAAAAATAATTGTAAACTTCAAAAACGTACGGCATGACCCCAGAAGTTAGGCACCGTCTTGATAGCTTCGCTACGCTTGGCGTAGACGGGAGCGCGAAGAGCGTTGTATTTCTGCTCGATCTAAATGACTAATTTATGAACCAGAATAGAATCAAAGAAAAATTAATATCGTCGGTATAGCGTCTGAAATATCAAAACGATATTTTCAAAAAACAATGCAAATACGATGAGAACACACCTTGAGAATCTCTTCTCCGGCCTGGTCGTTGAGAGCGTCCAGTTCCGACTGCACGTTGTCGATCGCCTCCAGCTCAGTCGGGAGAAGCATGGCAGCATCGCCCTCCTCAACAACCTGCAGAACAAATGAATAAAATTGCTTGCACCAGGAAAGCATTTCGAGCAGCTTGAAACTTCGAAAAAATGTTCTCACCTTGGAACGCTTGGCGGATGGCTCCTCTGCCATTCTGTGGGTGGATCTGTAAATACACTTGGGTTATGACCGAGAAACAAGCACGAACAAAGGCAACAAACAAGTAATTATCGACCAAACAACAATTGTTTTCCGAAGCGTTCCCGCTTCGGTGAGGTCGCTAGGTCCTACCACGAAGGTCCTGAATCAGGAGACTTGTGCTGGCTGACCAACGGCTCGGGTTTCGACACTAGAATTTCAATACAATTCCCGGCGCAAAAACCCGGCTCGGCTTGCGTTGCGTATCGCGACGCGTTTTCTCTCGTAGCGGGTTTTTCTCTCGCCCTGCTGTGAAATTTCGTTTTCTTCCTCTCTCCCCTCTACTCCGCTCTCTTTTAACAGTGACGAATCCGATCTATAACTTCTCCTCTTTCATAAAACGTCTAATTTCCCGAGCCACGGCCATTCCTTGATGTTCGTTGGCCCGTTTCGATAACTCGTGACCGCGCACGCTCACGTAATTCTTCTCTTTCGCACGTTCGCGCGCCTTATTGTGGTTTTCATCGATTGAGCAGTTGTTATCATATCGATTATTTACAGAATGGAACGTGTCTAATGAGCGCGACACCTCAAAACGGATTCAGCAAGCCGCGTGGCAATGTAAGTTTACATTCTTAACTAATACGTAGTATTTCGAAGTTAAGAAAGTTCTAATGACTTAAACTAGTGAGCTTACTGTTGAATATGATTTTTTTCTTCAGACTGACGGTTCTGCCATGAACGGATCGTCGGCATCGGCCAAAAAGGTTAGTACATTATTATTGTTTACATTTCTCTGTTCTATTTTATTTACTAGCATTCTTTTTGAGTCGTTGCATTGAAAATTTGAAAGTAGTCGATTTTGTATATAAGGTCATCATATATTTTAGAGATTCAGTTTTTACCTAATGCTGTTTCTGTTTAGTCTTGTGAGTTTACATTCGCAGAAGAGCAATGAAGGATTAGCCTCGTCAACAAACTAGCTGACTCATCCAAATTGGTTTCTTCAGTATCCCGTATGCCCTCCACCACCTCCGGCTCCTCGGATCGCTCAATCGACCAATTCTCCCGATTCCACTACAAACGGAGTGAAGAAAATCGAGCCGAATGTAGTGAAGTGAGTTTGTATCTGACTACGCTCGTTTGCTATATTTTTAAAATTCTTTTTATACATAAATATATAGACTGAATTAGTTTCTAAATAAAATTTAATATGTTCCTTTTGTTTTCCTGGACTTGAACCTTATAAAAAACTTAGAGAAACCTTAATGTTCTCGTCATAGTCTTTGTTGATGGAGTCACAGAGCTTCCCATTGTTTATCCCCTCTTTCCTTGAATAATGTGTTATTTTTTATAATAAATATTATTAAATTAATGTTCTAGACCGATGATTCGTGGTCCTCGTACACCTCCGGATCCCGAGCCGCCCCTCACTCCTCCTCGCCAACCCCGTAAAGAGGAGCGGCCCCATTCCGAGAGACCTCACTTCGAAAGATCCCATTCCGAAAGATCTTCTGGTTCGTTATTCTTTTCTTTTCAATATTTATTATTTATTACATTTAGATCGTTCTCGTGTTCCTCCGCCTCCTACGGGTCCTCCCGGTCCTCCTCCCACCAGGACAATGCAATCTGGCCCATCCACGCCGGGAACTTCCATCAACAACAGCGGAGGCTATGTATGCATCATGCTTGCTTAATTATTTTACTGAAAAAATATTTAATTCGAATTTAGTATATTTTCAAATAAATGTCCTTTAAAAAAATACGAATGAATCTTTGTTCTTCAGAACCCCATGCCCCATCACGTCAAGTATGGCGGACCATCGTATGGAGGAGGAATGTCCAAGTGAGTATTTTTAGCTTTTCAATATTCTCATTTTTTATTTTGCTTTTTGTGAGTTCACTCACGAGGCACTTCTATTCTGGACACTTTCGTAGTTCTTGGGAAAGAAACCCTTGTGAATATTAATTCACACGTTCTGTGGTTTCTTTCTCGTAAATGGCTTATTTTGGCTTCATTGATCAATAAACTGCCAGAGGTGTACTAGTCGCCGTTGCCTAGATACTGTGAGATGATGATATCGAACACTATGTTTACTCTATCGATAGGGTGAGGAATTTATAGAGGGGGATATTAGTACTGGAACTTTTATCAGAAATATAATTTTGCAAATGAATGTGAGAAATTGAATATCTTGAAAAAGTACAAATCGGTTGATATGAGGAAGTAACAATACGTGTGTTTTGAGGGTTTTCATAGTTACTAAAAAAGTTGAATAACTAATATAATATTTGCAGTGGGATGCCGCCGGGCGTGACTCCGATGCCTCCTCCAATGGGATTCGGTGGCCATCCATCACACTTCGCACCCATTCCACCATACGGCTACGGCATTCCACCATTTGGAGTGCCTCTCGCTCCTCCTCCTCCTCCATTCATGGTTGGAGGTGGTCCTCCACCCCCTCCCCCTCCTCCTCCCTTCGTCGGCCTTCCTCCCCATCATCAACCATCTCCCATCATGATGTCCTCTCCAAGGAGTGCCTCTTCCACTCCCTCCATGGTCCCTCCCCCTCCTCCTCCACCAACTACTACCCCGAGGAGACCACCTCCCCCTCCCCCTCCAGGAGCACCCCCTCCGAGGAATGGAGAGAGGGAATCAGTGCCGCCCCCTCCTCCACCTCCGCCCATCCCTGCTCCAGTCGTTTCCACTCCCAAGGTCGAGCCACTCGCTTGTGATTCCATACTGATGGATCTGGTGTCTGCCAGGAGTGTCGGCAGTCCCGTACTGCAGAAGAAAGAAGTGAAGAAGGTGATTGTGGAGAAGAAGGAAGAGAAGGAGAAGGAGTTGGCATATGGAACGAAGGAAGCACTCAAGTTGCATGCTGAGAGGATCAAGAAGAAGGAGATGGAGAATAAGAAGAGAGAAGAGGAGGAGAGGGAGAGGAAGAGCCAGCAAGCTGCTGCTGATGAGAAGAAGAGAAGAATGGAGGAGAAGGATGCGAAGAGAAGAGAAGAACAGGAGAGGAGAAAGAAAGAGGTTGAGAAGAAGAAAATGGAGGAAGAGAAGAGAAAGGCTGAAGCAGAGAGATTGAGAAGAGAAGAACAAGAGAGAAACAGGAAGGAAGAGGAGGAGAAGGAGGAGAGACGGAGAAAGAAGGAAGAGAAGAAGAGGGAGAAGGAAAGGGAAGAAGAAGAGAGAAGAAAGGAAGAGAAAGCAGCTAAGAAGAGGAAGAGAGAAGAGGAGAAGATGGAGAAGGAGAAGGAAGAGAAGAAGAAAGAAAAGGAGAAGGAGAAGATGAGTGTGAACGATGTGAAGAAGTCGAAGAAGGTTGGTTATCTTTTTTCATATTTTTTTAGGTAAAAATCTAGCTGGTTGAATTTAAATAGTCATCGAGGACTTTCAATAAAAAGTTTTGCAAAAGTGAATAGCAAAAATCATAAGGTACGAGAAGTTTACCAAGAGTCTTGAAATTATTGTTTGACTCTTTTTGCCTCTAAAAATTTCATCATGTTTGTCATTGCTCGATAGGTGTCATAATACCTTTTGTATCATATCATAATTATCAAATTATTTAATCATATCAATTCCAGTTACCCACTGATTCGCCGTCTTGCTCGAAGAAGAGAAGAATCGAGGATAGTGATGAGGAAGAGGAGAAGGAGAAAGAGAGGGAGAGAGAAAAGGAAAGGGAAGAGAAGGAAAAGGAAAAGGAAAGGTTGCGAGAAGAGACAAAGAAGGAGAAGGAGAAGAAGGAGCGAGAAGAGCGGGAGAGAGAGGAACGAGAGAAAATGGAAAGGAAGAGACTGAAGAAGGAAAGGAAGGAGAGAGAAGCAAAGGAAGCAAAGGAGGCGAAAGAGGTACCTTACACAGATTCATCTTTCCCACGTTTGTCTTGTAGTTTTACTGCTCAATGCCAGATTATGATCTTAATGTTTCATTAGTATTTTTTAGGTAAAATCTTTAACAAATATATTTTTTTATACACAAGCTGACCTCTGCCTATATTTCAGTTGGAAGAGCGCCTAGAACAGGAAAGGAAGGAAAAGGAAGAGGAAGAAGAGAAGAAGAAGAAGGAAGAACAGGAAAGGAAGGATAGGGAAGAGCAAGAGAAGAAGGATAGGGAAGAGGAGGAAGAGAGAAAGAGGAAGGAGGAGATTCCCGATCGTGGAAGTGAGAGTCCGGCCGAAGTGAGCACGACCGTCACGGAGGAGGAAGATATCAAGGAGTGAGTTGGCTAGATTTGATGGAGATGTGGGCAGAGATGAGTGAAAGTCTTTAAAAAAATAACTATTTGTCGAACTTTTTGGTTCAAATATGGTGTAGATGTTATCAAACCGGGCGCAAATTTTGTTATGGTTTCTAATCACATTAAAATGTGGCTTTCAAACGTAAGAGTAGGAAGCCCATTTGCCAATTCACGTTCTCCACGAAATGAATCCTGAATAAATTTTGAGAGAAGCTTGCAAATAACATTTTAATATTCAGCGAGAAGCGTTCTCCACTCCGCATCGTTCCCTCTTCTTCTTCCAGTCGTCAACCTTCCGCCCAATTCTCCCCTGATCAGGTATATTTTATTTTAAAATTATTAAAAATGAAATAATGTTTAAATATGGAAATAACCCCTTACGAGTGGCACGTGTCAAATGCATCCCCCCCCCTCTCTCTTCCTTTCCCCTCTCCGAAAGATGCTATAGCAACCAAATTGATTAGAAAGAGTGTACTGACATGTGAGTAGAGTGCGTGAAAAAGGAATGAGTAATGAGACTCTTTTTCTGTCTAAATGTGAGTGTCCGTCTCAACTTCCATCTCTGACCTTCCTACTCGTTTAATGTTTCTCTTCCCTACCATAATCTACCTTCTAACTATTCCAGCTTCCCTCTTCTACTGGCTCGCCTCCTCAACAACCATCTAGTAGTGGAATCGACGGTGGAGCGGTCAAGAAGGAAGAGATGGAAGAGGATCCTGAACTGAAGAAGGACGAGAAGATCGAGATGAAGGATGCTGGTATGTTTGATTATTGCTTATTTTGAAGATTGAAATTGAGCAAGTTCTTATCGTTTCTCTTCAGCGAAAACGCCAACTGCCATCACCTTCCGCGACCGATCCGAGTCTCCGATGGATTATCTGATGAGAGAATCGAGCAGCAGTCCCGAGGTCATTTAGTGTTTCGTATATTGCTAACACGTAAGGCCGAAAAGGACGGAAGAAACTGTTTCGAGTGTTTCGAACGTAATTGAAATGGAACAATTCAGATAATGATCATCGGCGAGAAGGAGAAGAGCTGCTCGAGGCCAATCATCAGAGATGAGTAAGGATACATTTCTTTGATTTTTCTCCTTCTCCCCCCTCCCCCCCCCCCTGGGCCACTTTCATCGTGGGGTCAAATCACATGGCCATAAAGGAAAAGAAACATACCCGGGCTGGTGGAATTTCGCCCTCGCTTTGTTTTCTGTGTAGCGAATGTAACCGTCACATGAAAATCGAGGATGAAGATTTATTCACTTTCTAGATAGCTCTTTAAAAATCGTAACTTGCAGTTCGCCCATTCTGGAGGAGGAACTGCAAGTACTACACGTGAAGGTCAACGATGTCACGCAGTCCATCAACTTCCGCCCTCTCAGCACCTATCAGGTGAGATCGATTATTGATTTATGGATCGGAACGCGCAATATCCAAATTAGGTGAACTAGAACCATCTTTTGAGCTAAGTTTTGGTGTGGGAACGTGAGAAACATGATTCAAAATAGGCAAACCAACTTTTGCATAAATCCAATTACCGAGCTACTTCAATTTACATGCGAACCCACTCCATTGTGCGAGCCGATCGCACACGTATTGCGGTCGCTTTCATTCATTCTTTCTCACGAAATGAAACGCCGTTGTCTCTATCAGGAGGTTCCTCTCTCGGATAAGAACGAGCGCGTGGAGTTGGATCAACTGAGGGCCGAGTACAGAAGGGATATCGAGGAGCAGGAGAGGATCAAGAAGATTGTGAGTTTATTGTCTTTATATATTAGTAGAGAAACACTAGTGTCCTTGGCCATTAAAAAAAAATATTATCGAGACTTCCCGTAGAGTAGTTATTGTGGGAAACTGTAGTTTTGATATTGCTGTGACCAGGTGGATCTAAAATAGGTTAGCCACTTGTTCGGGACAGTTTTGGTTGATACTCCCATCTTCAGCAAGCGCAAGTGGAGGCGTCTCAGAATCTGAAGTCGGAAGTGAAGTCAGAGAATGGATCGGACTACGATGGATCGGCATTCTCGAGAAGGAGAGGAACCAGATCGATGCAGGCGATGCTCTACGCCCTCAGACGCCTTCTGCCCAGCCTCTCCGGCGATGTCAGCCTTTTTTCCTTCCCTTTGGTTCATATGTCACTTGTTTACTTTACGTTCCAAGAGGTCGAGCTAGTGAGTACATTACTAATGAAGCAAGATGAGACATCAGTAAAGTCAAAAGTGCCACCGTTTGAGAGGTTTTACATGGCGAGCTTACAAGACATACAAGAGTTGCCTATTTTGAATTGTGTAGAATTCGAAATAGAAAAAAATGAAAGTAAGGAATAACATTGTCATTTGCAGGCGCTCTCGTCTCGCTTCTACCACCTCATCTCGATCGAGACTCATCCGAATGGAGGAGCTCCCATGATCATCTGTGATTGGGAGAGAGTCTGCAATGATCTGAATGAGAAGGAAAAGTGAGGATTTCATTCTCACGAGAACAACAATTTGACGGGATTGTGACGGGAGTATAATTTAGTAGTTATTTTCAATCACTTCCATCATGAGCAAATAATAGTTGTGAAACACAAATGTTTTTTTAATGAATTTGCAGGAAGCAATTCGCGAAGGAGTTCATCAATCTGGGAATGGGGGAGGAGAATAATACGCCCGTGTTCGTCATTGGAATCATGAAGAATGCAGGAGCTTATCTCAATGTAAGAATCTGTCTATTTCACTGTTAATTTTATTTTTTATTGTAATGAATGTGCTCATTTACAGGATCTACTCGAGTATCTGTGCACGAAACACGCCCATCTTCCCTGCAAGGTTCAGTTGAAATCATTATTTAATTAATTCAATCAATATTGAATTTCTTTAATTTATTAATTGTGCAGGTTGGCTCTCTGGTGAACAAGCAGGAAGTGACGACGATGACGCTGGAGAGCTACTGGAAGCAAGTGTGCGACACGTACTCGGAGGGAACCTTCCGGTACGGTTTATTCACGTTTGCCTCATTCAAAATTTGAATATCTTACTACACTCGAGATGTTACAAACACTACGTTTGTTGATGAAACACTTATTTCCACAATACTGTTTTTAAAGTTCCCCTCCACACCCACATGATTTTCGAATTCCCGCGCAACTAGTGGCGGAGGGTAGATCAATCCCTCTCTCTCATGAGAGGGAGTGAGGGGAAGTGAGAGAGCGCCAGAGAAAGAGAGACATCTCTCGTCTGTTCTACCCTCCTCTCCCCATGTAAATCGCGATCGATCACCTCTCACCTACCGTATATTGCGAAATCCGTGTAGGAGATACTTGTCCCTTAGGTCAAGCCCTCGTGTTTAAAAAATCGCTATTGGCCAAATTTTGATTTTTATGCTTCAATTTCTTTGTTTACATGCAATTGGCGGTACGTTATTTCATAAAATCAAATAAAAAGTGAGGGTAATTTTTGGTGTGGAGGGGAACTTTAAAATCCAAAGATTCCTTTATGGTATTCAGCCGAGTTGCAGGCTCTACTGCCGAAGCCCAGATTGGTTCCCTATCCCTCCCCCCCATCACTCTCTCCCCCTTCAATCCTATGCCATTTGCATCCGCCGCGCGGTATCTCTCACCCCTAATCTGGGCTACGGCAGTAGTGCCGAGTTGCAGCTTTAGAAAAAGTTGTCTCAGACGACACAACTTGTCTGTTTTTTTTAACTATTCTTCTTTGCAGTGCGGGTCCGATGAACGCGCTGTCGATGGTGGGAGCGAAGCAGGAAGAGTGCGGGCAGCACTTCAAGGATATCCTCGAGATGCTCGAGAACAGCCCCATCCTCAAGCCGATTATGCCCTGGGGTACGTTTATTTGAATCTTTCCTTTTTGGCTCCCCTTTATGAGACTCTCTTTGTCTGCTGCATTTTATCGCATTTCACAATGTTCGAACAAGTATGGGGATAAAAAAGGGTGTTAGGCAGACTTGTCAATTTTGTTTCGGAAGTTAAATTTTCATTAATTTTAAGTGGGAAATATTATTTCGTAATCGCACTCTCGAAAAGCCCATCTCGGAAATTTTGGCTGGGAACCGCTCTCTCGGAAGATCGAAGAGAGAATGATTTTTCACTAAGAGGGAAGAATGGAGAAATGATTCTCACTCAATATTTCCAAGATGGGCTTTTTCATTTTCTCTCTTCCCACTCATTTCATTCCTCGCCGATCTTTCTAACAATAAGTGCGCTGTTCCCATCCAAACTTTCCAAGATGAATGTTTCCTGTGAAATTCTGACAAGTCAGCTTACCACCTGAAAAAGGTAAACTGTTGATTGAATATTGATTTCGCTGCAGGCGAGATGTCCATCTACGAGAACAACCTGCGGCCGACGGATTCGGATGACGGGCCGATCGTGTGGGTGCGACCCGGAGAGCAGGTATACTATGATGAGATTGGAACTTCGATCGTCTAGGCTACGTTTCAATAAATAAAATTATACTATTTTTAGTTGATTCGCACAGACGATCTGTCGGGAGAGAAGAAGAGCAAGTCGAGGGACAGGCAGAGGCTCAATGTGATCCGGTGCGGTTTTGTTCATTTATTTTTAAATCAGCTAGGGAAGAAATCGTTGCCGTTCGAATTGACCATGACCTTTGCAGTCAAACTGAACGTCGCGAGCTTCTCTTCGAGGACCGCACTCCGTGCCACGCGGATCACGTGGGAGACGGAATGGAGAGAAAGACGACTGCTGCTGTGGGAATACTGCAGGCGATCAAGCACGGATTGGATGGACAGGGCCCCGTTTCCGTCAATGGGTGAGCATTCATCATTGATCAGTCATACGGTGATCAGGGGTGTCATACAAATTTCACGCACTCTTTTTTTTCTCGCACTCTCACTCTTTTGTTTCGTAAGCTCTGTGATCTATCTTTCCGGTGAGAGACGATGGGTAAAAAGGTGTGTGGAATGTGTTTCACCCCCTGAAGGTGATGGCGATGAGACGTGTAGGAATTCCCGATGGAGGGAAAGGGGGATTGAATGCCATGCATCGGGAGTTCCTAAATGTCACATCACCAATAATAATGTATCCATAGGTCCGCCGAGAGCCCAAAGTCCCCCGAGATAATAGACCTTACACCTGATACTGGTAGCGGAGGTAGCAAGAAAAGGGCGCCTCGGTAATTAATCTTGATTAATGTGTCGAGGTTGTCTGTGTCCGTGTTTGTGAATGCTACTTCCTCTATCATGTATCGTGTCCTTTCTGCCTTTGCGGTACTTCTTTGCAATTCCTGCCTGGGTGTTTGAATGGGCTGACACCTTATGTTGGCAGGTTGTAGTTAAGAAGTGCCGCTTTTACATTTCATTTCAAGAGTGATGATGCGATGAATAATGTGTCTCGTCTGCAGTATCGGCGCCCTCCGCGAGTCTCGTGCAGTGAAGGACGTCGTCTGCTTCCATGCGGGAGACTTCGAGAAGATCCGCGAGGCCCTCTATCTGGATCTCTACGAGCCGCCCATGAGTCAGTGTGTGCAGTGGGTGGAGGAGGCGAAGCTGAACCAGCTGAGGAGAGAGGGAATCAGATACTCCAAGTTCCAGGTGAGGCTATGGTTCATAATGTTTTTTTTAAAATGCCACCAGCATCAAAAGTCTTCAACTAAGTGGTTTTCGATGAAAAAATGACTACATTGTCTTACTATTTGGGTATTGAATTCACTGAATTAAAGGTCAATGTATTTGTGCTAATCCCTCGCCCGTTTACAGCTACACCACAACGACATCTACTTCCTTCCTCGCGGGATCGTCCATCAGTTCCGCACGATCTCCGCGTGTCTCTCCGTCGCGTGGCACGTGCGACTGAAGCAGTACTACGCCAAGGTAGACACTGACACAGACAATGGTATTATTTTCGATGGAGTGTTACGTGATTGTGTAGATTGTGTCGTCGTAGTGCATGCGAGCCAAGGAAGACGAAAAGTTCTTTTCGATGGCGTGATTTTCTTTTTTTGTTGTACACTGATAGTGCACGTGAGCAGAGGAAATGAGTCTGCAAATTAATCGTTTGTAAATTTAGTGAATCATCTAAAAGTATGTAAGCTTCGTCCTGCTTCGTTACTTATTGAGTGGACTTATTCCCTCGGAAGTTAACCAGTGTTTTTCTATCATAGAAGTTTAAAAGTTTGTCATACACCACGAAATATAACGTTCCGTACGCGACTAGGGAGGTTTATGAAATGGCAGAACTCGAACTACATCACCGCCGTTTTCACACGTAATTTCATATTTTTCTAACTTATAATGTGCTCACATACGATAGAAGCCCTAGCGGAGACGAAGTAAACATAGAGTTAAACTAAATTCGCACTTTTAAACGCTGCCGCGCACTTTCTCAGAGTGAAGCCACGCCCCCTACATGAGCCGCACATATTTCAGCGTACACAGTCGTGTGTCCGGAACGTTTTATTTCTATAATAAATAGTTGTTATGATGTGAGCATGAAGGCATGATAGAATTTTTCATTAATTAATTAATAACTTGTCCCTCATTGCAGCCTCCTCCTCCCATCACTCTGGCGGAACGGCGACTCAGTCAAATGGAGGTCGATGAGCACAAGAGGAAGCAGAAGGCTGCTGCAGCTGCTGCGGCCGGTGGGGGTGAGCCCTGTTCTGCTTTTGATATCTGTAGATAGGGAAGCTCAGTTCAACCAGGGTTCAGTGCTCAAGACATGTTTGAATGTTTATTGGTCGAGTGAGAACTACAACTGCTCCTCTCTATTTCCTTTGAACAAGATCCTTGAAATATCATTTGCGTGAAACTTCTCTCCACAAATATGCTTGACTATCAATGACATTGCTTAAAGTTGGCAATTTCCAGCCGGTCCGTCGACGTCGAAGCCTCGTCGTCCGCGCACTCCGTCTCCCTCTTCCTCGTCGAGTGACGACGACGTGAGCTTGAAGAAGGCTTCGTCCTCATCTTCGTCCTCCGACATCGAAGACTGATCCTCGTCGATGACGTCGTCTGTCCCCTTCCCTTCTCCCTCGTTCGTTCTCGTTATTTCCTTGATTTAGTTGAATGCCACTTGCGATAGAATCGGTTCTCAAATTCTCGTCCACAACTAATCCCCATCTCTCCCTTTGACAACCCCTTCTTTCCTATTCTAGTGCAAGTCTCAACTTGATCCCAGTGTGTCATTTCCTACCCGATTTTCATTCTAATCCCCATTCGTATCGCATATTCCTTGTCTCCCTGCAGCGACTTTCTCTGGTCGTTCGCCCTCTATAGTAGTCTGCTTGTCTACCGTGGCATGTCGTATCAAATGTAGTAACTAAGTCATTGCAGTTTGTTTGATCCGTCGATAAGTCGATATCTGTATGCAGTACCGTAGTTGGGTGAATATCGTAGTCAGTGCAGTCTCTTCCCATTCTCTACTTTCGCCCATCCCAATATGTGATGCATACCTCGAACCTTTACTATTATCGATCTCTTCTATTTTGTATATCTTCCTGTCTTCGTTGCTTGTGAATTTCCTTCCTGTCTACTACCGTAATCTTACCGTAATCTCTGTCCCACTCCATCGAATGTTGAAGATTAGCTAACGATCTCTGTAAGCAGTGGCCCCCTTTCCCCAAATGTACGCTGTAACTACCGTAGTCCTCCTCTCCTCAATCGATTGTTTCTCCTCCCCCCTCCACTCAGTAATTCTGCATCACCAAGATTCTAAGCCCGGTCACAGTCTGGTCACTGGGTAGCTAGTAGTATACTTTGTTCCTCCTTCTCTGTTATCCCAACCCCTTCGATTGATTGTTTCTTCCTTTGGTGTTCGCTTTCATTAGATGCTTTACTACGCAACGCGTTATCACGCGTCCATCCCCTCTCCTTCTTTACTCCCTTATACTGTAGATTACGGTAATACACCAACAATTATACCTTGTCTTAGCCTCGCACGTATTGTACACACTAGAAGCCTCCCATTCATCTTGCATCACCGACTTTGCACCACACACGCATTTTTTGTTCATGAATCTTTTAACTGTGATTTCCGTCGCAATTGTTGCATCTTTTGCACTTGTTAGAAGCCTCACCTAGAGACGCAGTTTGTATTCCTCTTTACATCTACCGTAATCCGTACCGTAATCCCCTAGCATCGCATCTTGAGTCACCCTTAATACCCCCATACCACTTTCAGGAATGCTACCGATCCTCATTTCTGTTCATTATTTCCCCCTTCCTTTTCTTGTCGCCATCTAATTCATGTACCAACACAGCGATGTGTATTGATAAATGTTATTAAAATATAGAAATGATTCGGAGAACAAAACAAGTTGAAATCTCTTCCGAGAGTATTTGCAGTAGATGTGGTGTTTATCGTGGATGGAACAAGTCTGATCAGAGCTCATGGGGTGCATGGATCCGAGTATTCATGTCGACAGATGGCCAGAGGTCTCGAATAACCCCTCAGTCCTCCCTCTCGGTCCCTCCACCTGCCTTCCCTCTGATAGATTGCGCAGTACAACCCGTCACCCTCCTTCCAATCTCCCGCCAGTTTCTCCCTTCCCTCTCCTCCCTCTGCCCTCTCTTCCCTTCCCCCAGTCTCTCCCCTCCCCTCGTCTCAACAGTCCCTCTCCCTCTCTGCCTGTCACTCCATCGCTGCCGGCTATCTATTTGAATCTAAGGGGCGGAGTCGGAGCGAAATGGTGAGGAATGGGCGCGAAATAGGAGTGAAAAGAAGATCCATCGTGGACGCTCACATCTCATTTCGTTCTTATGTGCTAATTGGAATCTAATTTTTCTAGTTGGAAATGAGATCGCGCGGTCACGTCTCGGTCATCCTCGGCCCCATGTTCTCCGGAAAGACGTGAGTTGCGGATTTGATCTTTGATCTTTAGAAAGGAACAGAGGGAGAAAAAGCAGTTGTAGATCTAGCTGCTTGCCGTACCTTTTTAATAGACTGGTTTAAAGCCAGTTATCGATAGATCTCTACCGTACTCTCCATTCAGGACGGAGCTGCTTCGACTACACGAGCGCCACGTGCGCGCACAGAAGAAATGTCTGCTCGTGAAGTACGCGGGAGACACAAGATACGATAAGGACTGCGTCGCGACCCATGATAGGTAAGGAGGAGTGGGGATGAGTAGAAACCGTGAGGGAGTATCCATCAAAATCTGCAGAATGGCGGATGAAAAACATCTAAACTTCCTCGATTTTGCACCCCGTATGGCGTTCACCCCTCACCTAGGGCGGTGGTGAGATTAGGAGGAGATCGTCATACGGCAGATGTTAAGTAGTGAGGAAAGAATTAGAGATCCTGAGTGATTTTTTGTTCGGCTCGATGCAGTAGGAACACGTCCGAACACGAAATGTCCATGATGCCGTTTCATCAGGGTAAAGCAAACACTGAGTTCGTAGCTTTCGCAATCCCCTGTTGTTTCCTGGGAAGAGTGCGACGGAGCGTCACTTGTTTTCTCCGTTCTCTCCAATAGCTGTGCCCGCTCTCTCACTGTTGTCTGCGTCTGAATATTGAGCGGGGAAAGAAATGGAGAAGGGGCAACCGTAGAGTGAAAACATAGGGAGAAGCGAAATATCAACAGCTAGCAACCAGCAGCAGGGATGTAGATTTCAATCGAATTAGATGAATCTACACTATTTGCAGGAAATTCGGCAAGGGCGCGACTCTAAAGGCGGAAAAATTGGCTGAAGTGAGAGAGAAACTGTTCGATAAGGAGATCGAAGTGGTCTCCATCGATGAGGGACAATTCGTCAGTTTTTTTTTATCTTTTTCTATTTTCTAAGTTGCAATGTTTTGCGAAACGTGGTATTGTGATCATTGCCATTTCAGGACAATTCGGTCAAAGGGATATCAGACCTACTCTGATCAACTCAATCCAACTTAATCCGAACAAATCAATCCAATTCAAAACAATTCAGTCAAATGCAAATTCAAAAAAAATTAAATCCAACTCAATGTTAGAGCAAATCCTTTTCTGAGAGATACTGCTATGACGAAAATAAATACTAATGTATTTCAGTTCGAAGACCTCGAGGAGACGGTAACCAAGTTGGCGCTCGAGGGAAAGGTCGTCTACGTCGCCGCACTCAATGGAGATTTCTCGAAGAAGGTTGGTTATTTGACCTTCTGTTTGATTCTTGTTTCACATTCTCTAGGTTATCTAGAACATGCGAATCAAAGACGTCATTTCAGCCGTTCCCTCAAGTCTCGCTCCTAATGCCTCATGCCGATGAAGTGACGCTGCTCAAGGCGGTGAGTTAATCGATGATCACTAACTAACCGTAACTCTAAATCTATAATCAATGCCTGACCTACCGTAATCCCAGGTCTGCGAGTGCGGTTGCGACGCGAACTTCACTTTCCGCGTCACGACCGACAAGAAGGTTGTGGTGATCGGAGGAGAGGATTCGTACAAGGCTGTGTGCAGGTACGGTAGAGATAAATAGATACCGTAGTCTGTTCATGATCGATGACTGATTTCATTTCAGAGACTGCTACGAGAAGAGTCTGGTGGAGAGAGATGCGTACGATGAGAACGTAGCCAAACCGTCGATTGAATCGGAGAAGAGAAAGACAGTGCCATTCGAAGAGAATGAGAGTGCAAAGAGACTGAAAGTCGCCTAAGAATACTCGGTGGAACCGATGATAACACAGTGATTGTGACAACCCCTTAAAACTATATCAGCAATTCGATTGTGCTTTTAAGTAATCGTACTCACCATATCTGTAAATTAGTATTAATTTGTCGTTTGTGAATTCCAAATGCAATTCCACTCGCTTTCTTACTCGCAACAAGGTTGAATTAATCTGGTCCTGGTTTACACATTGACCGAATGGTGATGTTTTATGCTGATAAATTTATTAACAAGCAATCGATTATTTGAAAATGCAAAGTAATTTTATGCAACTTTTTGCGAACTGAAAAAAATAAAATGCAAAGTGTGACAGAAAAGAAGTGTTTCCGGAAAATACCGTAGTTTACGGCTGATTTTTAAATTCCCGCATTTTTCCGAATTCCGCGAAATGTGAACAAATATTTTTGTTTTTGAATTTGTTTATTTATTATCGATTCCCTTGTTTATCTTTTGACCTACAGGGATGGGCGATAGCTCCAAGAGCTCGTTCCACTCGGTGGGCTCGGTCCAATCAGTTTCGAACCCGACCTATGACATCCTGAGCGGGCAGTACATGTTGCACGATGAAATCGGAGCTGGAGGTTTCGGAAAGGTGGGTGATTCCGTTGTATTTAGTTTTATAGCGGTATTTACCAGGTCCGCCTGGCGACGCATCTTCTCACCGGCCAGAAATGCGCCATCAAGATTATCGACAAGAAGGCGATCGGGGTGAGTTCTTTCGATCTACGTTTCCGATGCTTCTAGCCCACATTATTTTTATTCTATTGTATTTACGTGTATAAATAATACCTGTTTAGGAGGACCTCCCTCGTGTGAAGACGGAGCTAGAGGCGCTCAAGACTCTCCAGCATCAGAACATTTGTCGACTGTACCAAGAGATCGAGACCGAAGAGAAGTTCTTCTTGGTTATGGAGGTTTGTTTCCTTTTTTAGAAAACTGTCAATTGAGCGTTATTTGGAGTGGGTGATTCAGTAATCGTGAATGGCAAAACCTTGGGCGAAACCATTTCCGGCAATCCATTATGCGAGGCCTTTGTCCTCGTGGAATCCATGATAGAAGTGACTGATTTACCTTTGTGTTTGGCAAATACCTTTATTTTGTTCTTTCAGTACTGTGCTGGCGGAGAGATGTTCGATTACATCGTGCGCAAGAATCGCCTGGAAGAGAGCGAGACTCGTCATTTCTTCAGACAGTTAGTGCAAGCAATGGCATATATTCACGATAAAGGATTCGCCCATCGAGACCTCAAACCCGTTAGTTTTATTTACTATTTTTTATGCTTACCACTGTTATGTGTTAGTGGACAAATCCTGTTAATTAGAAAAGGCAAGAGAAGCTCACTATGTTCCAATCCGCTATTGTGTATTTGATTTCGTTTTACAGGAGAATCTACTGCTCACAGAGGATCTCCACCTGAAGGTGATCGACTTCGGTCTGTGTGCCAAGCCGGATGGCCTATTCAAGCAGCTCGAGACATGCTGTGGATCACCCGCCTATGCCGCACCCGAACTCATCAGGGTACGTTCTATTTATTTTGCTTTCGTATTTTTTTAAATTAAAAATCAAGTTTTGAGCGTGCACCATGCCCAAATTGCTCCCCTTGGTCAATCGATCACAATACTCATATGCCGTACCAGTGGATCCTCTGTTATCAATGAAAAATGTATAATGGTTCAGTCTTTAAAGTAGTCGATTACAGGGCAAGCCGTACCATGGCAACGAGGCGGATATCTGGTCGATGGGTGTACTGCTCTACGCCCTTCTCTGTGGATCCCTTCCCTTCGAGGACGACAACATGCAGGGATTGTACTCCAAGATACTCGTACGTCTTTGTGGCACCATTTTTACGATTATTTAATTTGAAAACGTTAATTAGAGAATAATGATGTAATTTTAGCGTGGAAACTACCCCGTACCGGATCATCTCACCCAGTGCAGTCGGCAGCTCCTCTCCAAAATGCTCCAGGTTTGAGGTTTACTTGTTTCACAGAAAAATACGCCTAGTTGTCAAGAAATTCTGTTACTAGTTAAAACGATTTATAAAGAAATGGATGTTTTCCAGGTGGAGCCTCGCAACAGAATAACCGTGCAGGAATTGCTCGATCATCCATGGCTGAATAAGAACTACCAAATCAAGATAAAGTGGAACTCCATCTATGATGTGAGTGTGCTTGTTGTTCATTGATTGTGCTCCCGTAGTGTTAATCAAAGCTAATTTGTGAATGACTTCTTAGAAGAGTTTCGTGGATCTCGATGTGGCGAAAGAGATGAGTTGGAGTTGGCATAGAGGATTGGACGAGATGATCAAGCTGATCAAAGAGTGGAGGTTCTTTGGCTACCGTATGATATCGATTTTATTGGTATCGTTGCAGGTTTGACTACCTCACCGCTACCTACTTCATCCTTCTAAATCTGAAGATGAAGGGAAAGACTTTCCATCTGCCCGGACCTAAGGCGTCTAAGGTTTGTTACAAATATTTTTCGCATTGTTCCATTTTTTTAAATTCAATTAATTTTTTTTTTAATGAGCACACACTGTTCTGATAGAGTGGCCATTATTCCTTTAAATCCCGCAATGAGTGAAATGGATGATGTGTATTTGAATGAAATATCATTTACGAGTTTGTTTTCTCGGCACTTTTCTCGCGTTATATCAATCTTTCTTCTTCCAGAACGACATCTGCAACGTGGTCAACTCTCCCACCATCCACGCCTCTCTCGACAACAATCTCGATCGATCGGGATTGGAGGATGAATTGGAGGCACTGCATATAATGGATAGAGACGAGGGATCGGATGGAGAGGAAGAGAGGGAGAGAGACGTCCGATTCGCCTACCCCCTGACTCCCGATAAGAAGGTGAGTTGGTTGAAATTCATCTTTTTCTTGCTTGGTTTATTTCTTTCCCATTAACTCGCTAATTAAAAAAAAATCACATAACATGAGAAATGAAAGAATCGAAAATCATGATTGACTCAGGATGGTTTTAAAGTGGTTATAAATTCCAATCCTTGGATTGCTGCAGAATATCTCGTACGCACATGCGATCTTGCACATGCCGAGTGTGATGACGGGACGGTCGCCCCAGCAGAGAATCGGAGGACCCGCTGGTGAGAAGGGATCATCGATTCACGCTTACTTTACATGTATCTACGTATCTCATTTCCCGAACATTGCTGCCTATCAATTCCTGCTACGACTGTTGTCTTAAATTTAATTTCAAGAGACAATGAACTTCCAAAATTAACTACGCTCTCGAGGAAATACACAAGTATTGATAACCACTGACGAGTATTATTTAATTTATTATTGAAGCCAGAAACCGCCAATTGCCAGGTCGCGACTCGGATGGCGATAAGCGTGCGGCACTGCCAGTGATGGGCACACCTGCTGCGAGTAGCAAGAGGACGGCAAAGGTGAGTTATGTTAGATTATTGCATTAATTAACCAACAACGTTGCTACTGCTTTTGCAACTATGGTGTTCGATTTTATGTCATGGCATATGCTCTCAAATATTCAAAAAAAAATTGGTTCATTTGCAGATATCGGAGCAAGTGCAGGGATCAGAGAAGGAGAATCGACGAGGAACGGCGTCGTGTAGAGTGAGAGGACCCGTGAGAGTCAGTCCAGGTGAGGAATTGCTCATTCAATTGTTGGTGAACTTGCTTTTCACTAATGAAAATTAGTTTGTTTACTTAGTAATTGTATTGTCTACAATTAGATCCTTAATTGTTGCAGACGAGGACCGCCCGAAGAGCATCTACGCGACTCCGCAGCGGAACCCACTCAAGGGACTCTTCTCGCCCCACAGCGCCGGCAGGCAGTGCGTTTATTTATCATTGATTATAGTTGTAATCTATTATTATACAAAACAATGATAATAACGATCGATCAAGGATTTTGGTGATAATGTCAATTCCCTTGCAGACGCGCGTCATCGACAGAGCGAGGCAACTCGACCACTGTCTCCGTTGCTTCGTCGCCCATTGGAAGTTAGTGATGGAACTGAGTTTCGAAAATAGTATCATTCACTAGTGGACACATAAATAGAATTGTGCATAATGGCCTTGGCCAGATCCTTCATCAACTCGCAGTATCTTCACTTCCACAGGTGGCAGCTGGCGAGAGGACGATAGTTCGTGCGATCGGACGCCGCGAAGCACTGCGAAGACGCCCCGACTCAAGCAGAGAATGTTTGCGAGTCTCGAGAGGAAGAAGGAGAAGGTACGGTAGATCGATACTCGATTAGAATCACAAATTGGAAACCCAATCTTGTCAGGTGATCCATATGCTGACGCCCCGCAAGCTCCGACCCGGCCGATCGCACTCGCCCGAAGTGGTTACGAATGAGAAGGTAATTGGTGTATTATCGATTGTTTTTTTACAAGTCATTTCCTAAGTTTTCCTTAGGATTCCTAACGTTCATGAGATCAAAAGCGTGTTGTGCAAGTCGATAATTGCAGGGCATGATCAACCTTTCTGTGACGTCTTCCATTGAACCGGAACAAGTGAAGGAGCAGCTCATTCGAGTATTCGAGAAGCACAACATGAAATACGAAGTCAACGGGTCAGTTTTATTTCAAATTGAAATATTAAGAATGATATTTATCGGCGTTGGCGGAATAATTGCTTTTATTTTGGCAATATACTCGATTCTGTGACACTCAGGAAATGATATTGCGATGCTAATGGTGTTCTGAATGGGTGTGATTGCAGTTGGAAGATCTCTGGTCGTCAGAAGGATTCGATGGGCCATTCGATGACGGTCCTTCTCGAGATTGTCTGGGTCGAAGCACTCAGGAAGGTCGGAGTGAGAAGGAAGAGACTCAATGGAGACGCATTCCTGTACAAGAGAGTCTGCGAGAGTGTACTCCTCATGGCAGATATTTGACACTATCGTACCCCATCCCATACTGTAGGCTATCGATCACTGACTTTATATCACTGCTCTTATGGAATGATTGAGAATTAGTAGTCATTAGTATATTTTGTATGTTTGTCGTATTGTTGCATGCCTTTCGTTGTCTTATGAAATTAATTACTCACCAATTATTTCTGTCTTTTCTCTATTCTGATACTCATATCATTAGGTAATTCTGCATATGATACTCATATCACTCTCTGTTTAAAGAGAAACGCTTTCTGATGACTGATCTTTGAACTGATTCCTCAGCCTTTCTACTTTACTTCTTGAAATAAGACATGTATGCCTATGATAAAGACAATTATTTGTATCAGTCCATTCATGCGTTGCTATTACGGGTCTATTATAGCCCCGATTGTACCTTGATCAATAGTTGTGTAGTTTTTCGTTGATCAGGAAAAGGATCCTGAGGTGCGTAGTGTTCTGTGTAGATTCCATGGAATACCACTAACGTCTTTTTATCTGCAGTAGATCTGAACAATTCATAGATTTAGACGGTTAAAGAAATGATATACAAAAAATATTGTCATCGGAAATGTGCTGAGATCATTGGGGTTTGATAGATCAAAAGAACGTGTTCGGAAATGAATGAGATGGCTTTGAATCACGGGGGCTATCGAGAGATCGGGTAAGGTAATCAGGCAAGACGATAAATGTAGCTTACAATATGTATAGTTCACAGAGTATCGGGGTGTTCTCAATTGGAAGGAATCTCCTCTTCCTCATACAGTCGAATGTAGACTGTGCCTACTTTGCACTTTGTGCACACGGCTGATTCTCCCACTGTGGCCAGCTGCATGGCGCATCCAAGGCACACGATGTGGCCACACGGAACGAAGACGGCTCGAATGAGAGGATGAGAGCAAGTGCAGATGGAACACTCACGAGAGAAGTGAGTGCGACTGCAATGGGGAAATCGTTGATTTAATAGGCTGTTCTAAGCCATCAAAGTGTTTGTAAATTTTCTCTAAATGGATCGGGAATTCCTTTGCTTGCGAGCTTTCCCTAAAAAATGGTATGGCCTAACGTTTCTGACCTCTCATGGTTGGCCTTCCTGATCTTGGCCAGTGCATCCATCTTCTTATCCTCTGATTCCTGCCTTCTCCTCCACTCGGTCTTACTCTGGTTGTGCCATTGACCGTCAACAGAGAAGACGATGGATGGAGGAATGAGTCCTCGCGGGGTGGTGAACTCGTTGATCACATTGACCACTTCTTCGAACTGATGAGTGGCCCATACTCGTGTATCGTCTCTGTACTTGAGACGATCTTGAGCGGACATTGTTTGAGACAATGCGCGCCCACTCTTGAGTAGATGCAGACGATACAACTTCTCTAGCATATCATGGAGTGATGTAGAGGAGCGAGGCCAGAGATGTATCGGATTCCTACAAAGATCAGCAGTTATTCGTTGTCTTAGGTGGATAAGACAAGTTCATACATGTTCATTTGGCGGAACTTGTGAAATTATGAGAATGATACCTCACCCTTTATCAGCCTTGAATGCCTTAGCTCTTGATGCGATCTCTTCCGTTGCCTCGTAAAGCTCCGGAATAATGGTGCTTGCAGTATCCATTCCGCTCGATTCAGCCGTTAACATCTTTGTCAACTCCTTGAGTACGAAGCTAGCGAATAGTAGGATGCTAGCTTCGAGAATGATGATATTCTTGGACTGTGGACCTTGCGAGTAGCTCGTCTGCATCTCAATTGTTCGACGCGCGAAGGAGCGACGAAACGTGTCTCTGAGGTGGTCGATGAGCATCACTTTACTGTCCACTGGATAACGATCCACGTTTCGAGAGATGTCTTCGATAAATGTTGACGAAAGACCATAGACCTTGCCCGTCTCTCTGACGGCGATCATCATGGATTGACGAACATGCTCTTCCATTTCTTTAGCTGCGAAGTCGAAAGCTTGTTCCATATCGGATTCCTTCGACGGATAGGAACTTCTGTTCTGTTGAAGGGAGTCATTCACGAGTCGGCGCATATCTCTACACAGCTCTTCCTTTGGTTCTTCTGGGTCGGTCATCGTGGACGCGTCGCACATGCTTTGTTTGCAACACACCCGGACGGGTTTGATGGGGCTGAGAGATTTGGAGGAAGAGGATCCGGCTTGGGCTACATGGTAGACCAGAGAGCCTTGATCGCTGCTGATAGTGTATGTGGTGGCTGATGCGTAGTACGGTAGCAGAACATAGGTCGGGGCCTCGAGTTGGCACGACTCTGGATTCCAGCCATCGGATTCCGCTACGTAGTAGGTGGTGCCACTAGTGGCGATAGGAGTCGGTGTCATGGAATATGGGAGGGGGTGAGAAGCGCTCAGCAGATGGAGAGGACGGAGAAGGTGATAGAGGGGAAATGGATCCCGTGCTTCCGCTGTTGCGTTGATTGTTCGGAAAATCACGAGAGTTGTTGAAAGACATTCTGAAATGGAATTGACTGTGTATTAGCCACTGAGATCGATAAAATACTCAGAAGGTTGCATCGACCTCTCTGTCCATTTAAATCCGCAATACCGGACAAGGTTTATCGGTTGTGAATTTGATCGTGCAAATGCGGAAAACCGGGTGTGCATATTTGGAATACTTGTTACGGTAGCGGGAATGAAATCGTCGTTAGTGAGAACCGAGTTGTGAATTTTAGGAATGCATATTACGATAAATGGGAACGAAAATCGTAGTGGTTAAGATTAGGCACATATAATGCGGAATGGATTAGATAGACTCAATTAGCGACAAGAAGCGAAAAAATGCGTGTGTGGTGCGTGCATATTATACATACAGCAATCAAATTTAAACTACAGATCGGGTCGGTTTGAAAAAAATGTGAGTTTAATGTGCAATGGATATACTTGAGTAGCGACAAGAGATGAGACTATACTGTTTAATCCTCATACAGCTTGATCGCATTAGTGGGAGTTCTACAGATGGAGCACAAGAGATATCCCCCGGTGCTACTGAGATCGAGAGTGACTCCTCTCACGCAGTCATAGCAGGCGCAATGCCCGCAAGAGGTGAAGACCACCCGCTGTCCCACTCCCGATTCCTTGCAGATAGGGCAGTGACGAGTGTAGACCTTCTGCCTGCAATGGAAGAGATCAGTTACAATTAGTTCCGAAGTTGGAGGGCTTGCATCTAATTCCCACCAACCGAATATCGGAAAGTTTCTACGAGCATAAATGGTTGGGATTAGATGTGAAACTCACTCTTGTGGCTGGGGAAGCGGTGGAAGGACGTCTTGTCGCTTGACTCCCTTAGGAATGATAAGTTCACCGGCACGGGTTCGACGACGATCGAAGTTGGGAAGAGGGGCACGAGGGAAGGTAGGTCGGCCATTGATGCCTCGACTATCGAGTCGACCAGGAAGATAAACAGATGGCAGAGGGAATGGGTTCATGAGATTCAGTAGGATAGGATCTTGGGAGGAGACGAGGAAGGAGGGAGCTCGTGGTTGGGGAGGAGGATTGTGAGAGGGACGAGGTACGGGATAGGTGGCGAGATCGATGGGTTGGGGAGGAATGAATGGACGGCGTGGAGGATGATCGGCGAGATCGAGAGCAGCAGAGGAGATTGAAAGGGGAGGAGGAGGAGATGATGGGGGAGAGATCTCGGGGGAACTGACTGGAGAGGCTGTGAGTGAAGGAGTGGGTGAAGAAGGTGTTGAAGGTGGAGAAGAATGAAGATGAATCTGCTCGTTCGAAGTAGGTGGAATGGTTGGAGTGGCAATAGCCGGGGGAGGTGGAGGAGTGTTGTAAATCTGCTCTTGGGCAGAAGGGTCAACGAATGCCTCGAGGTGGATGGTGGGCAGGGACGGACGACGAAGGTACCTTGCGTCGATTTTCTCCATGACCACGAGGAATGCTCTCATCCTCTGGGCATGAGTATCCAGAGGGAGGAATGAGAAGGAGTGGGGCGGGTCGGGGGACGCAGCACGACTGGTCGGAGGACTGCGTAAATCCATTTGCTGCATGAATCTGCGTGAGTTCATCTGAAGAAAGGTTTATTA
>LS504082.1:386613-398494 GCA_900490845.1 Pristionchus japonicus
GAATGTTCTAGAATGTTCTGGAACCTTCCCTTGCGAAATTTCTGGAATGTTCTAGAATGTTCTGGAACCTTCTCTTGCGAAATTTCTGAAATGTTCTAGAATGTTCTGGAACCTTTTTTGCGACATTTCTGGAATGTTCTAGAATGTTCTCGAACCTTCTCTTGCGAAATTTCTGGAATGTTCTGGAACCTTCTCTAGCGAAACTTCTGGAATGTTCTAGAACCTTCTATGACCCTTTCCACCCCTCACTACCCCTCCCTCCGGGTGGTCACACGCACCGACAGACAGACACCTCTGCTTTATATAGGAGTAATGATAGATCTGTTTCGGAGATTTTTATTTTAACGTAGCTTTGCATAAACAAACAAAATCACAATCACTTCGTAGCTACCGATTGATGACAAGAAGCCATTGGTAAGATAGTTTGATCTGTCTTTGTTCATCATCATTATAAGTTAGTCTCTCTAGCCAAGAGATTCTGTGCTCTAAGGAGCATTCCGAAATCCTTTTGATTCTCCCGTTCTCGAAGTAATCGCTCTGTTTCGCATAGTGTGGATACTGACAATGAGAGAGTGATCGGTGTGGACAATGCCATCATGACTTACTGTCTCTATGGATTTCCTCCCTTATCTCACGAACGAGTTGTTCGATTCTCACTCGAATACTCTCTGCGAGTACCCGATGACGTTCCCCGTGCTGTGAAGTGCCCAACTCATCGCTATCAATCAAAAATTCATAAAATTGAATCGCCGTTGCCACTGTAAATGTATTGGATTGTGCTAACATTTTTTCGAATCTGGTTTGGGACGGGTTCTGACATTGAGATACTTCAATTTCACTCACAGTGTTCTCTTCGTTCCTCTCGATGGGCAAAGTGGGGATTGGGTTCGGACTGATCAGTGATGTCGGAGCTATCGGTCATCTGAACATCCTGTTTATTTGTAATGCTGAATTAGGAGAAAACACGTACAACAACCACAAGTTAGCGCGTACCTATCACCTATCCTATCACTCGTTATTTCGCGAATGTTCTTGCTCTCATTCTCCCCTCTAACAGTATTCCATGTCAGATGTCTGGTGGTCCCCCGCCTCTATCCTCTCCCCATGCCCATCCAACTCTCCAACCGCCGGAATCCCTCCGTGGACTGGCCACGACGCCCCAGTCTGCCGTCCGTCAGTACGAGCAGAATCGGGCTGCATCGGTCGTGTCGGTTGCTGCTGCAAGTGGTCGACTCGTGCCGAAGCAGGAACCGATGTCGCCCGAGAGACAGAGGGATCGCCGCCAGTCTTCTGTGGTGAGTGGACTATTTGGGTGATATTTCTTGCCCTCTCAAGTCTTGTAAAGATGCATTCGACCACTAACATGCTTATTGTCCGATCATTCGTGCACGCTAAAGGAATCGTGGGAAGTCGTTGAAGTGCTATTGAAGCATCATTAACAGTAGTGGAACCATCTCGCAGGCATTTCGTTCGCGAGACGAAGCTTCGGCGCAGCCTGCCACTGGCTATTCCTTTGTCCCTCCCGTCAATTCGCTCGGAGGATTCTACATCATCTATGGATTCACGCCCGCACGTCTCGATCCAGCCACGGGAATGGTCGTGGTCAGTCAATCCGCTGTTGCTATGGTCCCGAATGGCCATTGTTGTGCCCCACACTTACATCTCGAGTTTTGGCTGTGACGCATGCACTTGCTCATTTCCATTTCGAGGTCCCAACCTTGCTAATTCGCAGAGCTCGCTGACCGGTCCTCTTCCTGCGGGCGCGCATCTGGCCTATGTGCCGCCCTCTCCCACTCCAGGAACGACGATGCTGAGTCCCATGATGAGTCCTATGATACTGCCGGCCAGTCTGCAGCAGGTACTACTTGTTAATGTTATTCCTTCTAGCCCCGAGGCGGTAACGAAGCGGTCTTTCGTCTTACGTTCTGATAATCATATTGCGAGAAAGACCATACATCAAACGGATCTCCCTAATTCCTCAATTTCCATACCATCGCCGATATGGGCAGTCTGAAAGAGATTTCTGCTCTCTCGTTATGCAAATCGAGCCTGCATGGCAGCCCATTTTGCATATGTCATGCGACAAGCAAACCATGCGAAGCTTCACTCTGATTCCGCCCCTTTTCAGATCGTTCAAGCCGCGATGCAACAGCAGCAGCAGCCGACTGCAAGTGCAGCCACGACGAGCTCGACCGCGACCGCACTGCGACCTGGTGAGCCATGCTATTCTGTTAATTCACTACGGAATTGTTAATCAACGTGATAGACAGAATAGTTTTCGACTACAGCCACCAATTGATTGTCAATTTGCAGTGGCCGTGAAGCCGGAGTTCATGACGCCGCGAGGCTTCGTGAAGTCGAAGGGAACCATCCTGTTCATGCCCGAGAACAACAACGACAACGGCGTCTCAGCCAATGAAGACGTCGTCGTCGTGGGAGAGATCGAGAAGAGCAAGAGGAAGGAGAAGCGAGTGGAATTGGTGATGAAGAGAGAGGGAGGAATGGCTGATGTGGAGAGTGGAATGGAGAGTGATGATGAGGACGAGAGAACGGACGATGACAGCAGTGACAGTGATGAGGTGAGTGGGAGTGAGGTGCTTGACAATGAATGATTAAAAGATGAGTTGTCGATCGATAGACGAACGAGTCCTTTCCAGACCTCCTCCAACTCGTCCGTTGACTCGACCGTGGATGTGGGAGGGAAGACGCCCAAGGCAGTCATCGGTCCCTCCCTCTTCCTCTCCCCTCTCCCACCCTCTCCCCCTCCTTCCACCCCCGTCCCCCCTCCCTCCACTGCCACCTTCTCGTCCATCTCTGGCCATCCTCTGGCCACTTCCTCTCCCATCAAAGCGAAGAGAACAGTGAAGACGGAGTTGCTGCCCTCGTTGGATACGACGGGAGACGAGGAGGGAGAGGCAGAGGGAGATGTGGGAGGAGTGCTCAGAGTGCAGAAGGCGTTTGCGATGAGAGACGATGAGGTATGCGAGATTCAAATAGTTGACTTGAGGATGAGAAGTGGAAAGCAGCCAAACCCATTTTGTAGTGTTTTGTGTCACATAGCTAAACAAGATTATTGAAGGAATCTGTAAACGACGACCAGAGGGAGCCGGGGGATGCCAACTTGGTGCGTGACGCGACGCCGCCCTATTCGCCGCCCGTGCTGAGGAAGGCGGTAAGGGAGGGGGAGAGATTGCTTTAGAGATGACAAGTTCTGCCTAGGTAGCCACGAATTACAATGAGATAACGTGCGGCTTAGAGTGGGGTTAGTTGTAAAAAGATGAGCTCTTCGATTGCAGCTATCGGAGAGCCAGAAACTGGCAGAGAGACGCGTTCTCGCAGTCAAGAGAGGATCGGCGAAGGAGGCAGTCTCACGCAGAAATGTGAGTTGATCAGAGTTCCTATCTGCCATGGGGGAATGTAAGAGTGGGCAATGATAGTATTTGTAAAAAGTTGAGAGAAAAGCGAAAGCTAGTTATTCAGAAGCCTAATTCCCCCAGGTCTGATATGTTCTGACAAGGGAATGGCATACCCTTACCATGAAATTGGGGTATGAGCTATATACCATTCGAAAGAGCATCAAAAGGGGATATGGAATCAGTTTTCAAAACCTGCTAAACCCCCGTCTGGAAGCAGGTAGGTCACTTTTGCTTTAACACAGTGATCCGCCTCTCCCGACTATCGCACAGTTAGCGCCTTTTGATAGCTCATCTCCCACATGGCCGCTTGGTGTGGTGGTGAAGAGGTCTGTCTGGAAACTTTTTGCGCGGTGGTTCGATCCCCTCCGAGGCAAATTTCTTTTGCTATTTTTTTCGACTATTAAAATTCAATTACCTATGTTTTCTGTTTTCTGTTTTCCGTTTTACTTTTTTGAATAGGAAGCCATCGAGAATAGTGAAATGTCAAATTTACTGGATTACTTGGGCATACCAACGTTTCCGGTACAATTCAATCCCTAGATTTCAAAAATTTGTTTTGAAACACAATTTACACGGATTCCGAATACAATGGTGAATGTAACTCGCAAAAGTAAATTGGCAAAAGAAATTCGCCTCCGAGGGGATCGAACCAACGCGCAAAAGTTTCCAGGCAGACCTCTTCACCACCACACCAAGCGGCCATGTGGGAAATGAGCTATCAAAAGGCGCTAACTGTGCGATAGTCGGGAGAGGCGGATCACTGTGTTAAAGCAAAAGTGACCTACCTGCTTCAAGACGGGGGTTTAGCAGGTTTTGAAAACTGATTCCATATCCCCTTTTGACGCTCTTTCGAATGGTATATAGCTCATACCCCAATTTCATGGTAAGGGTATGCCATTCCCTTGTGAGTGATTTGCTCTAGTCATAGCCGAGCAGGCTCGCTGAGTGAATGATACCCCCCCCAGGCTGTTAGTAGTATTCCCCAGGCTGTTAGTAGTATTAATTGCAAACGAACCGTGCGGGCGTTGCCCAGCATCTGGATGTGGATAGGGATGCGACAGTGGCCCGTGGGGTTGATATCCTCGATGAAGTGGACTACCCAGTTCCTCCTTGTCCCGCTGACCATCTGCCTCCTTTCAGAGTGAGTCATCTTCGGAAGTTGCGCCTCCTCAGCTGAATAGAGAAGTGCCCATCGTCGATTATAGTGAAGGAAAGAAGAAGAAGAAGGGGCAGACAATGTGAGTTGGGTTACGATGGCGTGTTAGAGCATTGATTTGCGGTTACGGTAGCGATGTGGTTAAAGATAAGATAGCTACGGTATCGGGTTATCGATTGTTTTCAGGCCGGTGCGCGGATCGGCTCGACTCGCAGCGAAGCGATCGATTGAGGAGTGCGAGGCGACGATGGGAGAAAAGGGAGAGGATGAGACCCCCAGAGGAAAGAGAATGAAGGCACGCATCTTGAAGTGAGTGAAGGGATACGGTAGAGGAGGATATTAGTTATCGATTGGGGCCCAAGAAGAATATACATGTTACTATGAGATTATGAAAGTTAAGGATAAGCTGTGATTCATGTGAATTGGGTTGACGCATCTATTCAGCCCTAGAGGGTTACTGTAGGAAAAAGCGGGAGAGCCAGTTATCGATTGGGAAGAAGGTCATATGAGAAAGAAGAAATGAGAGAGGGCACGAAACAGAGGAGCCGCAACGCAACCGCGAGGCGTCTTATCGACTAGGTCCATAATTGGGACTCGAGATTAACGTTTCCCGTTGAAAATGAGAAGAGGATGAGAGTGTGTTGGGTGTGGATTCTTACTCTCATGTTGAAATAAGTTGAGATGGACCCTAGCTTCAACACGATGAACTGCATCACAAGTGATGTAGCAAAAGCTTTTTTTTAAGTGAGGATTTAGGGGTACTCGTGGGACTCAATAATTCTAGAACTGATGGTATACTGTAGCACAGTATGCTGGAGCGGGAACGAAGAAACTCAGCGTGATGAACGCCTCATCTAGTCAGGGGAGATTACGGTAGGATAGAGGGTGAGGAGCAGCTATCGAATGAGAGATGGAAGGTCCCGTGAGAAAGGAAGAATTGAGAGAGGGCGTGAAACAGAGGAGCCGCAACGCAACCGCGAGTCGTCACATCGATCCAGTCCATTATTGAGATTCGAGGGCCTATTATTAACGAACCCTACGACAATATCTGACTCTACTGGTGCTCTGAACCAGTTGAAACTTGATTCAAGACACTGTAGCAATAAGTAGAGCATGGTTACGGTATCCAATAATGGATTCAAAGAATCAATTGCAGGTTCTACGCTAAGAATCTGGTGATGGATGATCTCAACGATGACGAAGAGTTCGAGAAGAGGTAGAGGGGGAAATGAATGAAGGGAGGAGGATGGGTTGGGGAGGGATCGAAGAGGCTATATTTGAAAGAGTCATCTCGAAACGGAATATAAATTGCTCTTAAAAGGTGAATGGAAAATAGCTATTCCTAACAATTAGAGCACTATCGTTGGCGTTAGAAATATAATGAATCAAGTGGTAGGAATAAGTGGAAAGATGGAAAGAGGAATCGAAGAATTCTACGTAATGAGATGTTGTTTCTGAAGGAGAAGAGGATAGTAGTCATCCCCTCTCCTTTCTCTCTTTCACTGCTTTCCCCATTATGGATTAGTTCGAGAGGGGAAGAGGAAAGAACATCTGAACTGGCTACAATGAAGAGAGGAAGACGAATGTGAGTAACGGAATGCGAATGAAGCTGAAGGAGACAGAGAAATGAAAGACAGTTTTGAGGGGTGGAGCGAAATGCTATTTATGAAGTGAATATCAGGTGGGAGTAGTGACAGCTAATTGCAATGGGACAACAAATTGCGCAGGGAATTGTATATATCGGGACCCAGTAGATGACGCTGCTTTCAATACCCCTAGAAGAATATTCCCCCTTTCTTCTCGTTACTAGCGCTTTTTTCTCCCATTTGGTGAGGAAGGAGAGGAGAGAAAAGAGAGGCATTTTGTATGCGAATTATTCAATCTGCGGAGAATCAGTGGAGAATGGTGATAGGGAGAATGCATCGTCAGCATTATGGTATGGAAACCTAGAATTTATCTATACCAAGAGGTGTGACAAGATGAGCGGAGAACAATAGTAAAGTGGGTGAAATTCAGACCTATGGAGTAGTTTCAGGGAAACAGTTTCTATAGAATCAAAAGATTCGGCATAACATATTTCCTTGCAGAGATTCGATGGTGAAGGAAATCGTCTTCAAGAAGGAGATCAAGGATTGAAGAGATCAAAGATCAAGAGAGTTGCATAATTATGCAAATGAGTATGAATCAGAGTTACCCCTTGCTGTAATATTTTATTCCCTGCCCTCTTTTTGGATTTGCCAAGTAAATTCGTCATTTTTTTTCCTGATACTCAGCTAGCTTTTAAAGCTTATTGAGTTGATCCTCACTTGTGTTGTGTTTGTGTCCATTCGAATTGTTACCCCCTTATCACTAGCCTTTAATTTTGTTCTACCTCGGTTATCTATTCTGGTGCTGCTAATCGGTGATCTACCTTCTACCAGTGTAATGTATAACTCACATGTTTCCATCATCTCACCCTACTCTTTTCTGATAAAGCATTTTGTTGAACAAGATGTCGAGAATGTAAATGCTAAGGTCGAAACGTCCTTGGAAAGTACCTCTATCGAGAGAGAAAATTGACTTTGTTTGTATCCTCCCGAAGGAGAGAGAGGAGAGGATGGTTGAGAAGAATGAGAGGGGGAGAAGAGAGGAGAGGGGAGAGTGATTCATGTGATAGAAACACATCGCAAATGGTTCAATTTCTTGGTATTCGGAGGTTTCAAACGCGTTTACAAGGCGAATAACGGAACAATGAACGAACTGTCAATTCTCACGAATTGCCTGGCTCGAAACCGTTGCCATCCATTTTTCATCTCCCTTTCTCTCCTCCTTTCTCGTTCGTTATTCCACATCCCCTCCCTACTATTTTCGCTTCCCCCTTCCTCTCTTCCCGGTCTCTTCTAACTGCTATGCTATCTCCCATCCACTCACGTTTCCTAGCGCGCGCTCGCTCGTTTACCCACCCTATCCCTCTTGTTTCGCACTAGACTACGAAAATAAGGACAAGGAATGGATCTACTTCTTTGCCAAGTCTATCTTGTACCCTTGCCCACTCCTGTCTCCCGAATAGAGTGCGTTTCAGTAGTGATACTTGGCGAGTCCAGCGGACTCTGTGTTTCGCGACACCGGTGACCTCTTTACCAAGTGCTATGTCTCCTTTATTGCTCAACCTTTGTCGCGACACAATCGGAATAGTGAGTGGGAAGCAGTCGATTCATTGGTGGACTTCGACCCACGGAGAGAGAAGGGGGGCAAGGGTCGATCGACTTCTAGTGATGTTGCTTCTCTTTCTTTCTCTCCCTGCAACAGCAAAGTGAGTAAGGGAAGAGAGATATCGAGAAGTTGGAAGGAGAGCAAAGTCCGGTTTGACCCTACCCTCTCCTCCTTTCCCTCCCACCTTTCCTCTTTCCCCGGTCCATCCGGCCACTTTGCTTGATATCTTCAACTACAGGTTGCGCCATCTTTCGCTTCCTACTCTTTAATTTATCGCCCGGGATCTTTGATCCTCCCGGTCATTGATCCGTAATTACTCCCATTGTTCGCGAGAGAATGATCCCATATTCGATCTCTATTGTAGTGATAAGAACTGTTATCAGTATGATATGCATTGTAAGCCTTTCTTCTCTGCTTCGTCCCCTCTCATCTCAATGCCAACGAGAATCACTAGAATACGCAAGCGACACTCCGTATTCTAGTGATCTATGCATCCTGGATTATTCTTGTTTCAGTCATTCGCGTGTTTCCCTCGTTGTCCTCATATACCGTATTCGCATCATACCGTACTCATATTCAGGGTAAGCACACCTATCGATTGGCGAGCCATGCTGCTGCCGATCATTTTCGTCGCCGTCGTCGGCGCCCTACTGTGGAAGTGGCTCGACATCAGGTACGGTAGATGATGATTATTGATTGATTCGATCTAGGATTGATATCAGGAGAGGGAATACGATAGCGGGAAACATATCGATTGATTCCAGATCCGTCGATGACCTCAAGGCGCGATTCGGCTCGCTGCTCTCCGGCAACGGACAGCACCCGCTGTCGAATGTGTTCCTGGTACGAGATCTGTGATACTAGTTAAAATTTTCTGTGAAATACCATGGAAATTCGTGGAACTATTTTCTAAAAGGCAGGATTTGCATTTGAAGGTTGACGAGAAGTCGACGCGCCACGGTGGAGAACTCGTCGCTTCCGTCCTCAAGGTTATCTACTTCGCTTTAGAGTTTACTGGTGATTATCGCTGTGCGATACCATGGCACCAGCTTGATTCTATTGAGTGAACTCGATAACTATTTGTTGGATACACTTTTGATCGATTCATACTCAGGCCCACAACGTGCAAGAGATCTTCACTCTCTGTGGCGGTCACATCTCGCCCATTCTCGTCGCATCTGAGAAGCTCGGCATCAAGATCATCGATACGAGACATGAGGTAGGGTTGATGAACGGTCTTCGTGTTCTTTCAGGACGACCGTCGACCTCTCAGAATGAAAAGTTAGCTGGTAAAAATCGGCAACCCTCGAAGATATGATCGGTATATATATTTCTGAAATCGGTACCAAAAATTGTCAATATTATTTGAATCACTGTTAATCGTGAGAGAGATATTTGTTAGTCTTGTTAGTCTAGGCATGGCGTTTGCCTCTCCTCATCTATGACACGCGAGTGAAAGAGAAAGAGGGAGAAGATAAGAATCGATGGCAATGGATCGAATGAGAATCACGGTTGAGAATGGCAATAAAATGGGAAGATTCTGAGAATCAGTGGCCATTGGGGAAAGGCCTGTCAATCTATCGGGACAGATGAAATCATTAGGTGATCAAATACTATATTTTTCTATCTTAGGTAACTACCGTTTTCGCTGCGGATGCCGTCGCTCGTCTCCGCCAATCGATCGGAGTCGCCGCTGTTACTGCTGGTAAGTCATGCAGCATTGATTGGTGTTTTCTCACTCCGTGGAATGGCTTGCTCTCTGCATTAACAATAACTGTGAAACTTTCCGGACTGCTAAGTCCCCAAATATAAAGCTAATTTCTTATTCCAGGTCCGGGTCTCACGAACACGATCACGGCAGTGAAGAATGCGCAAATGGCCGAATCGCCCATTCTCCTGATTGGAGGAGCCGCCCCCACTCTGTTGAAGGGAAGAGGAGCACTGCAGGTCAGAATTGGCATGATAAGGTGTGATAAAAAATTAGTTTGTTTTGCGGCGCAAATTAATGAGGAAACAAATCTTCGTTACTGAGCAGTTCTATTACAGGACATTGACCAACTCGTTCTCTTCCGTCCCCTCTGCAAGTACGCCGCGAGAATCACGAGACTGAGAGACATCGTGCCCACCGTCAGAGAGGCATTGAAGGCCGCTGTTGAGGTACGGTTGGGGTTGGGGAAATATTTTCAATTGGTTTCTGTGGTGTGTTACTATTTCTCCTCTCTGGTTGCAATGCAATGTACTGAGCATAATTATAGTAGAATACCTGTCCCGAGAAGATTAGGCGATGGTGATAATAATGAAAATATGAATAGGAGATTCTGATGGATGTGAAGCTGCCTGAGTATTTCGGTGAACACTATCGTTTCGCAGGGCACTCCCGGCCCCGTCTTCGTCGAGTTCCCCGTCGACGTGCTCTACCCCTACCAACTGGTCGTCAAGGAGATCGGATTCAACCCCAATGCAAAGGGATTCATTCAGGTAAGAAAGAGATGAAGGGATGGAAACAAACTATTTTTTTATGAATGTTGACAGTGAGGTAAATTTATGGAAAAAGAAAACTAAATATTTATTTTAGCAAGCCCTCAACGTGTACCTCCGTGCGCACGTCTCTCGTCAGTTCGGAGGAGCATGGGACAACGACCAGGAGATTACTCCCCTGCCCACGATCATCCCCAGACCCAAGGAGGATCAGGTTCGTTCGTTGGGTTGTATGTGCTGTATTTGCATTATTTCGAGTAGCGAGTTGTCGTTTGCATGTAGTTCAAGCATGGAAATTCAGTTTGTAAGAACAAAAGCCATTTTCAGCTCTCTCAACTGATTTCTCTGATCCGTAACGCGAAGAAGCCCGTCCTCCTCCTCGGTTCGCAGTCCGTCCTCCCGCCAGTGCCCGCTGCTGATTTGGCTGCTGCCATCAAGGTGATCTTTTCAAGCAATACTTTATTATATTTTGAGCTGTTTGGAAGGCATTTCCAGTGTAAATCTGTTGCAGTGAAGTGTAATTGTGTCATTTCCAATATTCACAGGCCCTCGGCATCCCCACGTATCTCGGTGGAATGGCGCGTGGTCTGCTGGGCAAGGAATCGGATATCCAGATGAGACAGAACAGAAGAGACGCACTCAAGGGAGCTGATCTCACCATTCTGGCCGGTTAGTTGAGAGGGAGATTCGGTTTATTTAACGAACGTTATAAAAGAGTATCATACTTGTCATGGGCGAACTTTGCTGATATAATAGCGCGATGATAAAATACTGTTTGCAAGTAATGGAAATACAATAATTAGAGAATTGGAATCACTCAAACAGTCTCACGAATCCTCCCTCCGTCCGACAGAATGGACACTGTTCTCCGTTAGTCGCCTTGTTCCTCTCTGCACAAGAATGGCAAGCGATGTGTCCACAGACGACGAAAGCTGCTCGTAGTGGAGGATGCTCCTCCAGACAGACTCCGCACTTGCGAGTGATGACGGGAGGAGGAGGGGGAGGAGAGGCGGAGAAGGAGTATCTGAAATCATTGGTTGTTCTGTGATAAAGTTGAAGCTAGTGACTTACTCATTGGTGAATCCTCCATCCTCACTTCTTCTCACTGTCCCCAGTGCGACTGGTTCGTGAGGAATGGAAGGGAGAATTGGTCGACGAGAGGAAGAGTTTCTCCACACGACACCACTGAATTGTTCTAGCAATTCCTGCTGAGATGATATGTCGATAGTATCGGAGATGCCGTAGTCCTCAAGTAGTTGATCTATGAGATAAGGAGTGGAGGGACAAGGGATGGAGGGAGGCGGTGGACGTTCTGATGCGTGATCTTCGGATGGAGAAGAGTCGCTGTTCTCATTGTCTGACTGATTCTCAGCCAGAGACGACTCTTGACGCCGTATCTTTCGTAATAGGCGAAGCATCGAGAATGAAGAATGATTCGCCTGAAATCGATTACTTTATTTATTTTTGCTTTTTCATTTCAAAAAAAAAAATATTTCAGTTCTCAACGACTGAAATATAGTTGCAAGAGAGACCCTTAAAATGTTGTGGTTGACGCGTAAAACATAGGTATACAAACAGACTAGAAAAAGGTTGTAAAATTTTACATAGAATCCGTAAACGTACCCCGGTTGGGGGGGAA
>LS504116.1:28559-57663 GCA_900490845.1 Pristionchus japonicus
GACCCTGGGAATTGGTTTGCAATTGATGACGTATTGCAAGTAGGTTCTGGGTTGCACGCGAGATCCAGGGTGGGGAATGGCGCTTCCTCCAACAGTTCGTGGCCGCAGTCTCCGTGAATGCCTTGATGGTACAGTAGGCGTCTGTTGCAGAGGTTGGGCTGGCAAGGGGCAGTGACGCGAGAAGGGACGCGTTGACAGTCCACATGCTGCCCATAAAGCATTTTCTACTCGTTCGAGCCCACATGAGACGCGGAATCATAATGAACGGATAGGGCCTTCTGGGAGTTGAGAGTGCACTGATCAGAAGGAACACGAAACGCCACTTAACCACTATCTCTCAGTCCGACATTCTTTGAATAATGAAACGAAAGCAATGAATCAGACTTATACTATTCGTGAACTCTTTCCCTCTCCCATTCTTCTCTTCTCTTTCTGAATCGTCTCCTCCCTCTCCATTCTCCTTTTCTTTTTCGTACGACCACGTCGACCTTTCGATTCTCCCATGCTATTTCTTCCTCTTTTTACTCCACTTTTACTGTTGTTCATGTCACTTTCCGATGGACAAACGATTGATGGAGTTGAATCGGCATCAACGAGTGTTCCAGGTAAGAATTGAGCCCACTTCGCATAAATGATTGAATAATCAGTTATTGAATAATCATCGATTCGAATTGTTTTTTTTTCTGATCTTACTGGTTCATTCAAAATTGTGATGGATCTTCAGAAATGGATGAAACAATAAGAAATCGACTCAGGTGACGTTCGAAGACGGAGATAGGATCGTCAGATATTGAAGATGCGCATTTAAAGAAACCCTACCGTAGACCAACTAAATATATGGCTCAAATTTTTGTTATTAACATGAAATTTATTGATGGTAAGATGTAGCGATCCGAGATAGATTGATGAGGGCTAGAATACCCAGAGCGGCAAGAATCTTATCTTTTTTCAATCTAATGCAGCAAAAATCACCTCTCTACACATCCTGAGTCGCATGGAAGTTCGGGAAACCGAGTTGGATTTTTAAATATCTCACATCATTCCCAATTATTTTTTTATTTGATTTCGAATGGAGCTGAAGAAGAGAAATTTCCGTGTGCTTTCCGTATCTCGCTATCTATTATGATAAATACATACACCGACTCGAACTTCTATAAAGCACAGATCCATACCATTGAAATAATTGTTGGCGATTCGAGCAGAGAGTAATGCTGTGGAAAAAGTAGGGGGAGAAAAGAGAAAAGTCGGGTGGAAAAAGAAAAGGAGAAAACCGAAATTTTGAATTCGCGCCATTTCGAGATCTCACTTTCCCGTGCATCTAGAGGCTGGAGACTATGGGTTTTCACCCCATATAACCCTAAAAACAAAATTACAAGTCCCTAGCTCCACGGGGAAGCGAGATCTCGAAAAGGCGCCAATGCAAATTTTTGGTTTTCTCTTTTTTCTCCCCATGCGACTTTTTCCGCCCCAGGAGAAAATCTCCCCCGACTTTTTCCGCAGCATCATACGTCTACAACTCAATATTGATTTTACTGCAATTTGAATCCCCAAGCAAAGACACTAATAAATAATCAATAATCAAGAATCAATTTTTTTTCAAAAAGACAACATGAAAAGAACAATGATTCATTCTGATCTGTCTCACTCTTTTTCACATGCATTTCACTCTTCTTTTGACTCGAGCTTTCAAGAAGTATTAATCACTGATTTTTTTTGCGTGCTACACCCACTCCTTCCATCGCTACATAACCGTTCCTTCTTCAATGAAACCGTACAATCCCTGAATTTGAAATTTTCAGGGGAAACGTCGTAGTACGAGTCTTTCGAGTCCTTTCGAGTCTTGGTACGTTTGTGGTATCATTTATTTGAGTAACAAATTAATTTTTTCAGAACTATTTCAGAACTATGCAAGTTGAAAATGTGCGAAAGGTTCCACCGGAAGAGCATAATGGAGTTGAAGAAATCGTGGAGGAAGATGTTGATTAAAGCTTTTTCCAAAGATTAAAGCTTTTTTTATTAAAGCGTTTTTTTATCGCTTTTGAACTAGTACAAAACGAACAGGTCATAAATCAAAAAAAAATCTTATTCGCGTTGTCATCCTTATTCACTCTTCATTAGGGATTGGTTGATCATGCTTTGTCTGACCGTTATTGTCGACTGTTAATGTTTTTGAGCAGTTGGATATTCTTGAAGAAGAAAATTTAAATCTCAGTGTCTTTTCTTATTTTTAAAATTATTGGGCGTGCAATTATTGAGTTGTTCGCTCGTCTCGTATGTTTTTTTGTCTGTTCGCTGTGCCGTCTCAAGATGGTTGTATCTAGACGATGTGATGCGTCGAACGAGAAGACAACCAGGGTGAATAATAATCCGATCATGAAGAGGCTACAGCCCCACCCATTCAAGGCCGGCTTTGAGAAAAATGAATTGTAGGTCTTATTCGAATAGTTGTTACGCTTTTTCACCAATTTCGCCGACGACGACTAAACCTACTTTACACCGTTATTATTGCCTGAATACCAGTTCCCAGCTACTGGTTGAATCAAGATTCCACTACATTCGCTTCAACGAATTTCTTGAGAATGTTTAGAGCATGCTCGCTCAATGTGGTGCCTCCACACAATACTCGGCGAAAATCAAAAAAAGTCAGAAATAGACAACCATTACACAAATTTGTAATTATGAATTTAGTGAAAAGGAAAAGCAAGTGCACATTGGATTATTTATTCAATACACCAACCAAATACAATGTTGAATGGGGGAGTTTAGCGGTGTTTGAATAACAATACTCTCGATTGGTTGTGATACTGTCGAACTTCTTCGATTGAATAGGACTGACTAGGACGTTAGATCGAAATATTCTTGCGGATTTGGTAGATCTGCAAAAGGAGAGTAAACTGATGATCCAAAGCAAAATTAGCTTACCTCGAACTGATGATCCAAAGCAAAATTAGCTTACCTCGTTTTCTCAAACTTTGTCCAGTTTTCCCTCGAACATTTGTTTAAATGAGCTCGACTTCCATAACAGTACGATGATATCTTCTTCATAAATGAAGAAAGAAACGATGTAGGCGTTTCAAACTGTAAGTAGTTCGCGATTACAAACTAAAAAAGGAAAAAAATCACACGCAAGAACTCAAAAACGAAATGAAAGAGAGAGGAAAGCGAGTGGCCACTATAGCAGCATGGCTGACAAAACAGAGACGCGGCGCGGCCACTCTGCCCCTCTCTCTCCAGTTGTAATGCTCCCTCACCCAACCCTCTCACCGCTCTCTACCTTCTCCCTTATCTCTACTCCATCCTCCTCCGTCCCTCACTCCCTCTGCCTCCGCCCGCCTCTGCTGCATTGCCTCTCACTCTCTCATAGTCTCTCACCGTCTAATCGTCTGCGCTCTCTCCCAATCGGCTCTTTTCCTCTTCCTCCCCGTGTGTTTGCCCCGCTCGATTGATCGACTGTTTAGTGTACGGGTACACTCGTGATGTTCGCTGCACTTTCATCAATTCTTGGTAGTTGTCATTTGAATTACTCACATTTTCACCCCAATTCGCATACCTCTTGTGATATCAGCCTATTTAATCTAGTTCTTTGATCCCTATGCCATGATTGTGCTGAATTTCGCGTGAAATCAATGCATTTCCCTGCATTTTGCTTATCAGCTCATGTCAGATGTCTACTCCATCTCAATCTATCTATCGAAGACTCAAGCATGCGAATCGACAAGAACATTGCCGTTGTTTATGATGAAGTGAGCGAATTATTTATTTCATCACTTGAAAGTTAATATCCAACTTAGTGACAGATTTGCATTGATCGTATCAGGCTAAAACTGCAACTTCAGGTCTCGATCCTACGCCTCTGAGCGGATTTTTGCATGTGCATGACGGTAACGAGACTAATGGAGAAATATCTCTGAAGTGAGATCGTGGTCCGCTGAACTGAACTGGACATTAACAACGTCAGTTTCAACATAGGAGTATTTTATTGTATTTCTCTGTCAATAACTCCTTTCTGATGTGTCATCCTTTTTGCATCCGAGATAAATGATGCCGCTGAGCAGAAGATCTATCATTGTGTTGTGTTCTGGACGCGAACAGTGACGTAGTTTATGAAATGACTACAAGAAATGAAAATATAACATGCAAGCAACAATCTACCGGGATGTAATGGACGTCAGCAAGCTCTAGGTCAGCTCTGCTCAGCTCACGGTTGGAACATACAAGAAAACAATACTCGAGAGATTTCCAGCCCATCTTCCCTTTCGTCTGTCATTCTCACATTTGCTTGTTCAGTCTACTTAGAAGTGGCTGATCTTATCAGTTGTGTTTCCCATGATCGTATTCTTTCGGTATATTCTGCTTGCGATGGTCAAGAAACGTGCAAACATCACTCAATATCACTTTATCCACAAAATCGAACCATCTCAAATCGATATCTCCGCCTTGATTGTCTTTTGCGAGCTCTTTCGATGTTGCCATAAGAGGGAGGAAGAATTGTGGCGCATTTTCTTTCTGCACGATTCTGCAAATGAGACAACCTCATTTGAGCGCGAACCATGAAATAAATTAGCATCAGAATTGGGCGAAAATTCTTCGATCTTCCCCTTCGCAATGCTCCATCGTCGATTAGACAAAGTGAGAGAGCGTGGAAAAGTGAGAGATCAGGTTCGCCCAATTCTGATAAGCATTGAGAATGAAAACTGTTCCAACCTGGCAGAATCCGAGTTGGTTGTCATTTAATTAGTTGAATAGCAACGATTTGAAGTCTCAGTGTAGATGAGATGTCATGTGACCGGGTAGAGGCCTGGAATGACGTTTGTTCCTTTTTGATCTCGCATCTCTTGATCGTGATCTCGCATGGCGAATACGTGAGGGTAGAAATGAATGAATGGATGTTTATTATGCATGATGAGTCAGGAAAGGAAGAACAAGAGAGTAAATTGATAAGCACTGAATTGAAGAGACGTATGCACGGTTGGGTCATGAGACACTAAGCGTGAGCGATCACTCTCTTTCTTCCACCTCTCACTGACATAGTTTACATGAGGAAGAGAGAAAGAAGGGTGAATGCTCACTATCTCTGCCTGTCTCACCGCGTGCAACACTCTTTCCCACTGCGTTGCAGACGAGTAATCGATGAGGCGAGCAGTGGAGTGATCAGCGAGATGGAAGAGGGGGTGATGATAGGGAGAAGAAAGATAAACAGTGAGGAGAGCACTCACTTGACTCGCGCTTTCAATCTTTTTCATGATTATTTCAATACTATAGTAATTCCGTTCATTTCCATTCGTGTTTATACTATATTTCCGTTCCGTGTTATGTGACGATTTATCTAATTTCCGGCCTTTACTCGGTCTCATGACGTCTCATCTACACTGAGACACTGCACCAATTCTGCAAATCGAGAACAACAAGAGGAAAAAAGTGAGTGGTCTACTATCTTTAGCTGGTAGTGCCGGCTTATAAACGGCATCTTCTTATGTTTGACAATATTAGTCAATCAATAACATCTGAATAATTCACTTTTTATCAAAATTCATTCAGATTGTCGATACATGGTCATGGTTGCTGAAAGAGATGACGTAATCAATATGGCCAATGAAGATTATGAGAGGAGGAAGATCAAAGATCTGGAAAAGGAGCTCGAGATCATACTGGTGAAGATTCTCTGTATTCATGATGCTTCCTCATCAATGCATGTATATTATAGTTGTAGATATTGTGGATAAAATTATTATTGATTGATTTTGAAAGCCTTTCTGATCATTGCATGAATAATATGACAGAACACGAGAGAGACATGGCAGAGGAAAGTTTTAATCACATGGGAAATAATGAATATTCGAATGGAAAAGGCAATGATAGACAGTGATAATAAGCAATTTCAATGAATTGCAGAAGGAAGATAGATGAACAGAGTTTTCATTTTCAAACAAACAGGGTATTAAAACGATCCATGCGTGCTCCTCGGTGTCGCCCTCTCGCCCTCTCGGTATTTATCTTTTTTTTGCAGCGGAGATTTTGCAGCGTTGTTCTCCATTTCAATTTGATGTTGTTGGGACGCATTTTTGAATGAATATGGTTCCAGTATAACTCTAAATCACTTGGCTAGCTGCTAAAGTAGAGGAACCGATGAAACGAGAAGGATTTTCTTCGTTTCAGCCAGATGTGTGATTTATCAAAGTTCAACCCTGCGTTTCAAAACATAGTGTAAAAACATAGTCAGATACCGATTGTTAATGAATTTCATATGTATTCAAATTAGATTTTCCAAAAAAAATCGTGCTGTGTAATATTATGGAATTTTGGACCGTCAATTTCAAATAATAATAATCACTTTATCTTCCAAAATAAATAATGTCTTGAGCGCTCGATCCATCTCTTTCGTCCTCTATGTCTTCCGTCTTCGATACATGAACTCGAATCGCATCTCGAGAAATCGAGCCTAAATTCAGAATACGATTAACAAATTGATTTTTTTTTCACTATCAATGACTGCACTTCGTGAATTGCTCTTAAACAATGAGAGCAATTCGCGAATAATGCTACCATCTAAACAAATCATTCAACGCTCACTTGTTTGGCATTACTTGTTTCTCAATTGATCTGGCACGTCTCAGTGTAGATGAGACGACATGTGACCGGGTAGAGGCCTGCAATAACATACGTTTTATTCTGAAGCGGGGGACAAACGTCACAGAGTGAGCGTGAATGGCGATTAAATGTTATAGAAAACAGAGGAGAACAACTTTGGATGTTTCGATTGCATATGGATCAGGAGAGAAAGAAAGAGCGAGTCAACTGATATGAAGGGGAGGAGAGAATAGGGACTACGCCACGTCACTCTCTTTCTCCCTCCACTCACTCGCAACGCGCACACGTGTCGAGGGAGAAAGAGGGGTGGGTGATCACTATCTCTGGCTGTCTCATCGCGCGCAACACTCTTTTCCACTGCGCATTAGACGGGTAATCGATGACGCGAGCAGTGGAGTGATCAGCGAGAGGAGAGAGGGGTGATGATAGGGAGAAGAAGTATAAACAGTGATGAGATCACTCAGTTGACTCGCTCTTTCAATTTTTTTTTCATGATTATTTCAATATTGTAGTAATGCCGTTCATTTCCATTCATGTTTATGCGATGATTCAGTTCCGTGTTATGTGACGATTTACCTAATTTCCGGCCTCTACTAGGTCTCACGACGTCTCATCTACACTGAGACACCAACCATTTCACGAAGAAGAACGGACAGAAAAGGTGAGTGGTGGACATCATCAGTTAATCAATAACATCAGTATAGTTCACACGTTTCATCAAAAATTTATTTAGATTCGGATCGTTGGCACATGGTCAAGGATGCTGAAAGAGATGACGTAATCAACATGGCCAATGAAGAATATGAGAGGAGGAAGATCAAAGATCTGGAAAACGAGGTCGAGGTCATAAAGGTTACGAATCTCTGTATTCATGATGCTTCCTCATCAATGCATGTATAGTTGTAGATATGGATAAAATTATTATTGATTGTTTTTGAAAGCCTTATTGATCATTACATGAATAATATGACAGAACACGAGAGAGACAAGGCAGTGGAAAGTTTTAATTACATGAGAAATAATGAAAATTCGAACGGAAATGGCAACGATAGACAGTAATAATTAGCAATTGAGTCAATGAATTGCGGAAGGAAGATGAACAGGGTTTTCATTTTCAAACAAATAGGGTATTAAAACGATCCATGCGTGCTCCTCGGTGTCGCTCTCTCGTCCTCTCGGTATTTATCTTTTTTTGCAGCGGAGATTTTGCAGCATTGCTCTTCATTTCAATTTGATGTTGTTGGGACACTTTTTTTAATGCAAATACAATTCACGCTTGTGCCAGGACTGATGTTGAAATAATGAAATTATTTCCAAGCCACCACAATACAACGAAGAACAGAGCTGCGAAATCTCCGCTGTAAAACTGCTAAACACCGTGAGGTCGAGAGAGCGAAACCGTACGGGCACGCTAGGAACGTTTTAATATCCCATTTTTTTAAATTATTTTGATAAATTTGTTTCCATTCCTTGTGGGATAAATGAAGAATAAATCGTCCATTTAAAAGAATGAGAATCTACACCAAAGGCGTCATTATGAGTTGCTCGAGAACAACCGAAGCGCGCGGTTTTCATCGAGGAAATTTCGAGAACTAAACAAAAGAAATAGATAATGGAAACAGCGAACGTCCTTCACAAATTTCCTGTTATTTTATAGAAAACTCTGTTTCGAGAGATATATTTGCTAAAAAAAGAACGGAATGTTAATTTTGAAGACTGGACATCACAGGCCCATGTATTTCATTTAATTTGGTCTATGTTGGTCTGACAAGGATCGGGCGGTATTCTTCTAAGGCTGCGATCCACGAATGATGACTCTCCTGTAATCAACTTGTAAATTGTAATGTAATTACTCGCCATCGACTTTGTGTGAACACCGCCAAGCACGTTATGTCAAAACGCTATTTGTCTCATGTTTCCAAAATTTTGCCAAAATGAGACAGTCCATAAATGAATAATTTTACGAGATTTGTGCATTGTATCACAAAAGTTGAAAGGAAAACAATAAGAATAATTCTAATTTGGTTCACTTTTCAGTTGGTTGTTTAATATAAATTGTTTGCGAAACTCTGAATTATGATTTTCAGATGTTGGTCAAAAGAGTCTGTAAGTTCACATCCTCGGTTTTTCCCAAATTTTACTCTCTGTCTCTTCTTTTTTTAAAGTCGTAATTCCTAATGAGCAAATCCTTTCATAGTCATCTTATGATATTGCGAAAGTTCGTTCAGTAATCGTATCAATAATATCATCCAATTACACTACGGCTCGCTTGTGTCATCATCCTTATTAAGGGAATCATAAGACACCCACATCTTGAATAGGATTATCAGAAATACGACCATAGTCCCCAAACTGCTGGTCAGGGAAACAGCATAGGTAAAAGATACGCAGTGTTAGTCTCATAGTGAGCTCATCGTGTTATTGTTGCACATCTTTCTTAGAAGGGGCAACACATCCAGAACATCAAGACGTGTTTACTTTCTTCTCTTCTAGGGAATTCCCATCCGTGACACCTCCTTGAATGTTATTGCATGACAAGTATGATATTTGATAGAAATAGAGCGTTCTATCTCCATTTTCTTACGGTCTTTTACTCTTGACTTCCTCATATAACGCGTTCTGCTAGACCGACGCTAAAATTGAGCTTCACGAAACTACTTGCAGAATGGTCGCGGTCCAGTTTCAGTTCATGCCAACGATGCTACAGGGACCCGCGTACAATTGCAGGTAGAGTAACTAACGAATTTGCAGTCTGTTTTGAGTCTCCGACTCTTACTTTCAATGCGTAAACTTCATTTTTAGCTCAGTCATGCCATCAGGTCCAGAATGGGCGGTAAAATATGGCACTCGGCAAATACTGTTCGGTATTTACTCGTTTGTCTTTGGTGTAATTACCGAGGTATTTCATTAATAGTATTATCGCAATTCCACCTCACAGGTTCTCTACATTCCATGCATGTTCGGACTTCGGAGAGATGCAAAGACTTCTTGTTTCAAGGTTAAATCAAGTTTTCAAGATTATGATTTCGATTTGAATTTAGATAATGTTCTGGCTTTCGATATTCGACATGATTGCGATTATGGCAAATTCGATACTGTTTGGAGTGCTGCTTTTAGAGGTGGAAACATTCTTTGAAATACTCGCATTTAACTTGAATAGTTAACATTCCAGGGCGCAGTGTATTGTTCAAATCCCATAATGACTCTAGGTGTTGGAATTGTTGGATACGGTATGCAGTTGAATTTATAGACTGATGTTTGGTATTTCACAGAGATTTGGTTGACTTGTTCAGCGACTTGTTTGGTTCTTGGACTGAATCGTCTGTTCGACATGATGGATCTATCACGTTTCTTCACAGTTTGGCTTAAAATAGCGTAAATTTAAAATATTATGATTTAGAGCACACGAACAAAGGTGTATCTCCTATGCTGTGTTGCTTATGGCTTGTTCATGACGCTTTTCACACGCCCTGTAAGGTTTCTTGCTTTTTTCGAAGATAGCAGATTGATTTTCAGGTTACTGTAAACTCTACGTATCAATCCATGCTCTTTTCTCCCTACATTCCAGGGCACACTGTTGACGAGGTTAATATCAAAACTGCAACTCGATTAAGACTAAATATTCCGATTCAGTATGTCAATTGGCCCCACGCAGTTCACAATATTGTCGTTGCGGTATTCTCTTGTCTTCTCTACGTTTCGCTGAGCATAGTGTTGTTGGTCAATAATGTGCGTTGATCTTTGTTTTGTTGTTTGTCTGAGCAGTTTATGTACTTTACTGTTTATTCAGAGGACAACAGTGCAAACGAACAAGTCCCGCGTCATCAGTAATATGCCGGTACGAGAGAGGTTTTCTTTGCAAAATGGAGTCTAAAACAGACTTGCAACCAGCGAATTCACTTCTGTTTTTGTAGTCTTCTCATCTCAATTCAAAAATCGTAATGCTAACAGCCTCTGGTAATTGCCGGTGCGCAAGAGTTTGTTTGTGAAAACGCTCTACAACCCAATATTCTACATCATTTTGCATGGTCTCAAAACGATGAAGGATATTAAAACATGCTGAAACGGCCAATCATCAACTCAAAGAATTAAAACATTCTTTCAGGTCTTAGTGCAAGTCGTACTCATATGTGGCGCAAATCTTATCGGTACTCTAATGTAAGTGATATTTTAGAGTTACTTAGATGAAGTGCCACTTGAGATATGTTTACGCGAACTTTCTTCCTACTCCTCCTGCTGTTATTGTTGCTGGTCATGTTGCCTGGCAATTTATTCATGGTGATTATAGTTTTTTCGTTGACATATTCCGGTCTAAATATTAAGACATCATATACTGATATGTATAATGAACTTAATAGTTGAAATAACAACTTTAATGAACAACATTCATTGAGGTTCGCCTCCCATCATATATCTGACGCTCAACAAGAATATCAGAAATTATACGCTACGCTCGCTTGGACTGAGTAAGCTTTACGTCACGCTTTCTCGACATCTTGTGATGTTTGGCATGATCAACAGAACATGTGATGCAATATGTTATTCGTTTTGACCAGTTATTTCACTATACACACATTTGCACATAACCCTGTTCTATTCAGGTTCGTTTCTGCACAGAGTTCAGCACGTTTCTACTACACAGGACATATCGCTGTCCCGAACAGTGGAATACCCGTCATAAATATCACCTGTGCGAATGTTCTCAACTAGTTGTATACATAAAGATCCATAACCCGAATAATTGTCTCAATAACTGTTGAATATTTGAGACATAATTTTCTCTTCGTGTCTTTCTAAGCTTGCAATGGCGATATTTGAGGTACAAAAACAAGAAAACAAGTTGATGGAAGTTCTGAATGTCTTGGGTAATATCTTGAGATGGAAAAACTGAATTATTACGTCAAGCTACTATTTTGATGAAAACATACACATTCGGGTGTTGTTGATGTATGGATGAGACTTCTACTCTCTCGCTCTCTCCATATCTTCTCTCTGTTTCCATGCCAGCATTCACGTCACTGAGAGAGTCGATACCTTTCGTCTGTTTGAAAGCAGCTGTTTCGGTTGAGTAGAGTGAATTCGCACCGGATTCGCTTCACATCCAAACCGCTTGCAATGGTATTCTACCTCTTGGGTTTGTTTGTATATCATACTTTAAAGAATACCTCATAATTTCAGGAGAACCTCGGTTCCGAGGTTTGCAATCAGGCGCTGTTATTCTTCGAAATACGGGGAGTAAAATAGTACCGCTAATCATTGAGTCACTCGTTGCTGCTAGTGTTTCAATTCCGAATGTTCTCATCATTATCATACTTATTGCCGGTAGCAGGAAACTCTTTGCGGTGAGTTAACAGCGGTTCGCTTTGCATTAACAAGGGAGAGTGCGAAATTAAGAGAATCAATTTACCAACTTACCTAGAATCAATGAGCCCATAAACGTTGTTTTTCAGCACCACTTCTACATAGTCGTTGCGAATCTAGTCGTTTTAACTTCGTTGAAAGCATTCGTTGAGTTAGCCTTCGTACTTCCCTATTATGTAGCACAACGGGATGGCAGGGAAAGGGTGAGATATCTGAGAGCCATGAATGCATTCGAAGTATCGAAATTGTACATTTTTCAGTTCAAAGGATTCTTTACACGTCCTTACGAACTGCTCATCTTCAATCTGTCTGTTTTGGCTGATTATGGTGAGAACAATCATTTTCGTTGACGCATTCTTTAGCGGGAAATTCCATGAATCCTGTTGTACCCGGTGAAACTAATCCGAACGCCGACAATTATCCGATTGTTTAGGGCAATTTCGATTGAATACTTTGCAGGCATCCTCTTCTTCTCTCTTCTCATCGCCATTAATCGATACTTGTCCGCACTGAGAAACGGCGCCCGCGAGAAGAGACTGCCTAGTAACACATGCTCAATGTAGGCTATACTTTATTCAGATAATTGACAGTGTTTTGCAAGCACCTCGATCAATTTGAGAGAAAACATAAAGTAATTCTGGCTCGGAGAGACATCCTACTGAGTTTTTCGATAGTATCTTCGCGAGAAGAGGCTGCCTAGTAACACCTGCTCAATGTAGGGTACACTTTATCCATTTAATTCCCTGTGTTTTACAAGCACCTCGATCATTTTGAGAGAAAAGCAAGAGTTATACTGGCACGGAGAGACATCCTATTGAGTTTTTCGATAGTATCTTCGCGAGAAGAGGCTGCCTAGTAACACCTGCTCAACGTAGGTCCTAGTTTACCGATGCTTAGTCATCGAGGCGAGTAATATTTCCAGCATCCAAACAAGATCTTGACCATTTGAGTTAAAATGCACATTCATAGATTTACATAATTACACTTTTAGTGAAGTTTACCTCCTTTCGATATTAGTCTTCCTAGTAACATCTTCATATAGGCTCTAATTTGAGTGAAAAGGTTCATTTTCCTCGCTTAGATCTTGGCCGTTTGATATAAGGCCATTGAGTTAATGCCGATATTATTAGGCGTCCGACCGAGTTATCTTTAAGAATCTCCCCTCCTTGTCTCTTCCTATCAGCTTTACCGTTTCTATTCCAATAGTAACCTTGCTTCGCTCTAATTTAAGGAAATCCGATGGAGTTTCCCAGCATTCGAAATGAGACAGCATAGTATCACCTGCTCTTGGCAAGCTCTAGTGTACCTAGGCTTAGTCAATCAGGCGAGAAAATTTTCCGGAAACTCGCCATGAATATCTGATCTTGAATATCTGGCTTAAAACAAGAATCATAAATTACCATACACTTCCAGTGGAGTTTACTCCACTTTCGATATGAGTCTGCCTATTAACATAGGCTCTAATTTTAGCAATAAGTTCCTATTTCTCGCTTAGATCTTGACCGTTTGATAAAAGATATTTCAGTTGACGCCAAAAATTATAGATATGAATACACATTCTATGCAGCTTTGCTAGCTTTCAAAATACGAGTAGCACCTGCTCAGTGTAGGCTCTAATTTAGCAGGAATGTTTCGAGTTTCTTGCCTTGATCCCGACCAATTCGAGAAACAACAATGGCACTTGTGAATGGTCGAATAAAATAAGTGCTGAAGCAATGTAGAGATTCATAGGGGACATCTGTGATCAAACACTCATTCAGGATGGGCATCATAACTTCTTGTGGAGTTGTCTGGGCATGCACTGCTGTCATTCCACTTCTTTTCTTCTTCTGTGAATGCCAATTTGTGTTCGATCCGAAGGTATAATGGGTGAAAAGTTTGAAAGTTCATTCCAACACATTTCATTAACAGAGTAAGGCCTAGCATTCGGCCTTACCGGTCTGCTCCACCTCACGTAGTCACAAACGACAAGAGCACAAACAAATAGCTTGATGTAGAGCCAACATTTTCCTAAGTTTCAGTACCAACAATACTTCAACAAGTGCTTGAAAACAACTCCGTTCATGGAGACGCTCGTTCAATGTCTCATGTATCTCGGCTACACTGTAGCACTGATCGTGATTCTAATCTACATACGCATCTTCGCTTATCATCAGTGAGTTATTTGCGTTTGCTACAAATGTGGATTTTGTCAGGATTTTACATATATCCGCCTCTAGGTACATCACATACCCCCTCTACCCTCTCTAGGTACATTACATATATCCGCCTTGCAGCCCTAGAAAGCAGGGAATAGTGGTCTCACCTAGCAGACGGACGAACCGTTCCGCCCCACCTAGTCGTGACGTGGAAGCACCTTTACCTTTTGCCTTGCAGAAGCATGAAAGACCATAAACACTCTTGTCGATCATCAGCTCGAAGTGCGAGCATTCAATTGAAGATATTGAAGCAGAACGCCGTGATTTTCACGCTCTACGCGGTGAGATTTCGTCAATATTTTCCAAAAAGTTCAATGTTTCTTCTTTTGCTACGCAAAAACGATTTCTACATCAATAATCACACTTTGTTTTTGATCTGACGCGAAAACACTTCAGATGCGGGTGGATTTTCCAGTATATCTTCATTCAAACAAGCACTCAATGAATGTTTCCAGGCCTCAATAATCTGCGTTCTCATCCTCTCTTGGTACGACAACGGGATGGAGAGTGTCTCCGAAATCGCCTACGCTGAGAATCTACTCAACCTGTCCATCGCCGGCGTCTATCCGATCTGTTTCGTGTTCATGTCCGGAGAGATGCGCAGGTGATTCACCCATTTGTACTCTGTGTGTTCTAAATATAGGAGCTAAAAAGTGACATATGACAAAACGGAGTGGAGGATCTTGTAGAGAGTAGAAAGTTTGACACTTGTGTAGTTCCTCCGAAGCTGTGTTTCACTCATTGTATTATTGTCCTATGTAGGGTTAGTGGTCGGGGTGGATGGTGGATATTGCTCTTCCGGTAAACTCCACAAGCACCGAAAGTTTCAGTTCAAAAGCCCCTTATCTCCATACATCAAAATTAACGGTTATTTTCAGTGTTCTCGTTGCTAAAATTCGACCGCGAACGCCAACAAGAGTGGCGAGCGTGAGCATCAATCACCCGACCAGTCCCATCTACAAGCAGGATATACTGTTCTCGTGAAAATTTACACTATTCTTGTCATTGTAACATTCGTAGACGTCAAATCCATATTCACAAAACATGGAACTGTTCTCTGACTTTGCATGGCAGATGACTAATGTTTCTGCACTTGCCGCCTCTATGTTTTGGCCATGTTTTGGCTCTTGAGGGGAACCTGCCGCCCCCCACTTTCACCTGTACTGGTTGATGCATTTGAATAGCTGTCTACCAATGCATACTCAATGCATAGTACACGATACACTGTTGTCTTGAAATTTCTTGTCACTAATTAATCAGTTGAAACATGCACTGATTGAATAATTTTCCATCAAACATGAGCCAGTTCTCTGATCTCCTGTGGCAGGTGGTATACAGCCACTGTTTACGCACTTGAAACCACTATGTTTTGTCAAGTCTCGAGGAAACCTGCCTGCCCTCTCATTCACCTGTACTGGTTGATGCTTTGGATTAGTTGTCAACCACTGCGAACTCAAGATATAATTTTCTCTTGACATTACAATAATAAATCAGTTGAAACATGACCGGATTGGATAAATTTTCACTAAACACGAGACAGTTCTCTGATCTCCTGTGGCAGGTGGTATACAGCCACTGTTTTCGCACTTGAAACCACTATGTTTCGGTTTGACTCTCGCGTTTTTCACCTGCGAAATACTGGCTGGCACTAGGCACTTTGTCACTTCACTTCGCACACTCTTTCGCCTTTTTGTCCAGTGATAGACTGGGTGAAACATGGAGTCGGTTACCCGTTTCGCTCACTCTAGTTGATTCTATGGAGAAGCTTTCTACCAATTCGTACCTCGCATTCAATATGCAAGCAGGTGTTTTGTGAAAATTGGCTGATACTGATGTTGGTACAGTCGGCGTCAAAAGTCATGGGGCACTTTTTCAAACGTCTGTAACTTTCGAGTCAGAGCAGATATCGACCTAATTTATGTTCTATCACACAGATAATCTATAGAAGCTTACGATGCACATATTATGAACTCTCGGGAAAAATCAATAATTGCATAGTGATGACGCAACCGAAGGATACTTGTTCGAAAATTCATTATTCTTTGGTGGATTTTTTCCGACTCACTAACCTTTTTGTGCATGGACATCAGTCCAAGGGCTACTCAGAAAAAATTTATCAAGGTGCAGCGACCACTCTCCGTTACTGCAGAAATTCAGCGAAAATGAGCTCGAAAATTCCTAACTCTGCTGCTAGCGGTGCTAGAACCTTGTTCTACGGCTTAAAATGTTTCTAATAATGAGTGTCATTGATCATGAGAGTTTCGTAGTATTTGGCCTCCATATGCCCCTGAGTCACGAAAAAGTCACCTTTTCACATGTCTGTTTTCGGAAACCAATGCACTCTATGGAACGCGACACGAATTTCTGGGTTTCGCGTGGAATCGGTAGATGATCCATGGAACTAGCGTTGCTCAACTTTTTGGAACGTTTGGACATCTGTCCGTGCTGTGGCGATTTTTCAAAGAAGACCTACTCACTCCCAAAATTATAGCCCATCCAACTATCAAAATTCATATATGTCTTTTGGACAAGCTACAGTTCTGAAACTTTTCGCAGATTGTGAGGACGATGTGGGCCTACTACTGGCGGAGTATGAGCCTGATGGAACGTCTTTGAGGAAAATCGATATGAGCGGGGCGAGCATTTCGGGTGCGAGTAGGTCTTCTTTCAAAAATCGCCACAGCACCGACAGATGTCCAAACGTTCCAAAAAGTTGAGCAACGCTAGTTCCATGGATCACCTGCCGATTCCACGCGAAACCCAAAAATTCGTGTCACGTTCCATAGAGTGCATTGGTTTACGAAAACAGACATGTGAAAAAGTGACTTTTTCGTGACTCGGGGGCATACGGAGGCCAAATATTACGAAACTATCAGGATCAATGACACTCATTATTAGAAACATTTTAAGCCGTAGAACAAGGTTCTAGCACCGCTAGCAGCTGAGTTAGGAATTTTCGAGCTCATTTTCGCTGAATTTCTGCAGCGACGGAGAGTGGTCGCTGCCCCTTGATACATTTTTTCTGAGTAGCCCTAGGACTGATGTCCATGCACAAAAAGTTTGGTGAGTCGGAAAAAATCCACCAAAGAATAATGAATTTTCGAAAAAGTATCCTTCGGTTGCGTCATCACTATGCAATTATTGATTTTTTTCCCCCGATATTATTATATGTGCATCGTAAGCTTCTATAGATTATCTGTGTGATAGAACATAAATTAGGTCGATATCTGCTCTGACTCGAAAGTTACAGACGTTTGAAAAAGTGACCCATGACTTTTGACGCCGACTGTAGGTGGAAAGTAGTGAAAATTTGAGAGAAGAGTTATTGCAGTTCTCCAAAAAATTCGCAGTTGCAAGGATTGATGTATGCTCCAATACAAATGAGCACACAACGAAACATTTTTGTCCCAAGAAGCATGAAAATATTATTTACATATGCAAAACGTAAAATACATGTAGGCAACGTATGTATGTGAAATGACTAGACAATAGGAAAAATTAAGTAAACGGATATTCAAGAGATTCAAGACATGTGAGAAGAGTTAAATACATGTTGCCAACGTTTGCGAAATGACTGGACAATAGGAACAATAATCAGCAGTTATTCAAGGAAATTATTTACAAATGTGGATTACTAGATGCTACTCGTGTACATATGTGTGTTGAATCATATGGAAAAAATAAACCCGTGTTTTCTCTCTGCGGTTTTTTTGAAATTGATCAGATCTGAGCGAAATAACGAGTATCATATTGTAAAAGGAGACGCATCTTCGTTGCTCAACCATATAATTGCTTGTTTGGTTCAATAAGTGTTGCGTGAGCCGGGAATCAGCGGGCTGAAATAAAATATTTGTAGACCAGTTCTAATATTCGCCAAACCTCTTCTTATTGTTTCGAGCCGAGTCCGAAATGAGAAACTCAATGTGTACAAGTACTGCGGGATATTGTAAAAGGTATATGAGATACATGAGTGCATCAGCGTAGAAGTAGAAGGTGAACCAATCTTGGTCGTTTCTGAAAAGTCGAAAATTAGTGAGATAAAACTGTTTTTCTTACGTGAAATCGTAGATTTCGTCGAAGACTTGCAGGGTGTGGTAGGGAAGGTTGATGAGTACCTGAATTAACGATTGTTGTGACTGTGCAAAAGCTTTGCACTCCTGTTATATACTCTCTGGAGAGATTGTTTGCATTTAGCCTTTTCCTATCATGATATTTCCAAACCTAGACAGGGTGGAACCAATAGAACCTATAGAACCTATAGAACCTATAGAAATGGATGAACACTCCCCGGGGATTTAGGGAGTATCAAAGGTTGCAGCTGATAAACCGCAGGGAAATCGAAATTGAGTACATACCTGAGCTGTAGCCATCATCAGACACCGCTTGATCGCCTTTCCTCGCTTCTTGTTGCACAACTGAAGCGGATTTGTAGTCATAAAGGGGTCAGTTACAATATCCGAATCAAAATATTATATTCGCTCGTCCGCGCAAGATTACATATATCATCATACCAACAATATCGAGATTGCTAGTAGGTTAAAGGTTCTCTTTGCAATCTAGTGCAGACGAATGAATGCGAATTTTTTTATTTTATTTTTATAAAACCCTATCATATACCCTAAGATTATGTCACGCATTACCATGTCTGGATAAATGCCTTTGGAACTGAAAGAAAAAAAACGGACTCGAACATGCTCTGCCGATTGAATTCTCATCCCCGATTCTTGGTCACTGTTGCTTCTCGCTCTTGGTGATTTCGTTGAGGTTCCGTTCAAGCCTGCAATTTCGAATTGTGCATTTTTTCGGAAATGAGAAGAAATATTTTGTTGAGAATTATATTGAAAAAAACGTATTCTCATCGCTTTTCCTCACCTCTGAAGAGGATCGATGATGCTCTTCCTGTTGTTGTCACTTCAGTACCGCGCGAAATTATCGTCTCGTTGAATTTCCTGAAACCTTTCAATTTACCTAACTGTTTTTATTAATTTTTATTATTTTCGCTTACCATGTTCTTGTAGCAAAACCACTGAAGAATCGCAACCATTAATGCCTCTAGTATTTTCAAAAAGATTTGTTCTAATCCTTTGATTCTGATTACGCATTCCTGATCTCACACGAGTTTTTCATCGTGATCATTATCAAGATAATTGTTGATGAAGATGTGTGCTTTTTTTCATCTTCCATGTTTATCTCATTCATTTTCTTCAAGCATTATCTTTGACGTATTTCCGGTTTTCAGTTCTTGGAAATCACATAAATTATATTCTCAGGATGTTCTCGCGCCGACACATCTCTCTTGATTTAACGCTTCTATGCCTAGACTACGATTTTCCGGTTTTCAATTACTGATACTCGCGTAAATTGGACGCTAAGGTATGAACCCGAGGAGTCGACACATTTTCGCATGATTTGACGCTTCTTTCCCTAGACAACGAATTTCCGATTTTCAATTACAGATTCTGTATAAATATAAATGATACTCTAAGTCGACGAGACGACACATGTTCTCTGAATTGATATGCTAAAGAATTGCCTCGGCCAAAATTATATGCCAACAATGCACTCGTGCCCACACATCTTCTCACGCACGTCTGACGCACGTTCAGGTAATAAGGGTGCAATTACGCTCGAGATGCTTGAAATCGGACAGAAAACGCTACTCTCCTCTCCTCACGTTTTCTCCCGTCGATCAGGGAACTAGAGTGCATGTAACGCGAAGAAAGGAGTGCACTCTAACGGGATGAACGGAAGTACGACTCTCTGATCGGTGAGAGAGACTAGAGAGTACGCAAAGTGGAGAGAGTTTAGGAAGAGATTACAGCTTCTGCACTTTAGCAGTGAAAAGCAAGGCGTGAATTACGGGTCTCCTAATTGTATACGTTCTTTCGTCAGCTTAACCGGTGAGATACCGGCAAGAGACGATAACCAGAAATCGAGCACGCACGTCGTAAATTGCTTGCTCCAGTAGGAGGAACTAGAGAGCAATATGCCTAGGAGGAGAGAAGTCTCTCTGCACTCTCGCAGTGAGAAAAGGCTCCGACAGAGGAGATAGAGTACGAAATGAAGAGGCGATAACCAGAAATCAAAACGGTACGTCGTAAATTGCTTGCTCCAGATGAACACTCCCAAGTCCACGACAAGAGTACAGATGAAGGGGAGGAGAAGAAAAAAGAAGAGAGGAGGGGAGGGGCGGTGAGGACTTGATAGGACTATACTCGGGGAACACGCTTCTCAGAGAAACTAGGGAGTGTTCACAGTGGGAAGAGCCTCGCATTTTTGCTTCAATGAAATGCTTGAAATCAAACCCGTACGTCGTAAATTGCTTGCTCCAGATGAGCACTCCCAAGTCCACAACGAGCGTGCAGATGAAGGGGAGGAGGTAGGTGGAGGCCATCTCGAGAACGGAGAGCCATGTGGCGGTGGTTGGACTGAATTGAATTCTCATAATGAACAGGTTCATGAAGATGTGCAGAAAACGGATGATCCGTCTACGATTGCAGTAAATATCACAAACAGTGGCATGGGGAAAAGATTCATAGTAGAAAGTTGATTAGATTAGGAAACTATTGCAACTCACTCGATTTGCGTGGGATCCGTCTCGCATGTGACCATAGGATTGCCTTTGTCGTCCAGATACACGCGGTCAGTCATCATGAGGAGTGCCCAGCTCTGAGATTAACAAATATGAATAATAGTAAAATGTACGCGCTACTTTGAAGTTCAAGGTTTCAAATAGGCAAGCATCAGCTAAAAAAGGGCCAGCGAACAGTAGTTCATCTCAGAAAATGAGTGTGACAAAATTAGAGAATATTCGAACACTCTAATCGATTACTATTGTGAATGCTGGTTGAATTTTGTCATCGAATATTCAGTACCTGAGTCGCAATACTAAACAGCAGCACGACAGCCAGTAATCGCCTTGCGTCCAGTAGAAATCCAATGCACCCCTGTTGCATCATCTGCTTGAGAGGGAAGAGAAGGATGGCGAACCGCTGAGCGAACATTACGACGAATCTGCAGAATTGAAACTAAATTCACAAGCAGATTTACTTAATTATCTTAATTAACTAATTAATAGTTAACTAATTAGATAAAACAGCATAAAAACTGTTAGATTTTAGTTAAGCATTTATAACTACACAACGAGAGGGATGGCCGAGAGGGGTAAGGCGCCGCCGGCCATTCGATGGGTACCGAGTTCAATCCCCCCGCCGATGCAAACCAAGCATTCTACCCCTCCGGGGTCGGTAAATTATTAGTGACTTCGGTTGCGGAAGGTATTCCTCCCCCAGAAAGCATTGGACAGCAGGGGATTGTAGTCCGGCTAACAGCTGGCCTTACCAGCGGGTCCCGCCTAGCGTTGTCGTACGACTGTAAAATCGCTTGACGTGGCAGTACCTTTACCCTTTTACCTTAATTTAGAACTACGAATCTGCTTAAAGAGAGTCGAAAAATCAGTCGAAAAAGTCATGAGCTTCTCATGTTTATGTTCAGCGCTTGAGTTCTGCCCTGTTCTCCAATTTATTTCCCTGAAGGAATGCACATCACAAGTTCCCGGTTAATTCGATCTTCTAATTCGATCATACGTTACGCTGTGTTAATTCTATGATTAATCGAGCGAAACGTTATGTGTTTATGCAGTGCATGTAGCATAAGTGCTGAACGGTTTGAATTCTATAACAAGGAATATAATAAGATAGAGAGAAAGAGACTTAAAAAAAACGTACGTCCAGTTAGCGAAACATGCCGCGATGTTCATCAGAAACGGTGTGACTTTACAGGTGAAATTGCCTGAAAACTTTATTATTTATAACTCCTATCCATTTTCATCAATTTTCTGTTTCTCCCAGAAGTGAAATCGTGACACTCTGTGCACATATTTGGTATACTACTTAACATTAATCATTCATCATTCAACATTCATCATAATATTATCTTTGCAATTCTAGAAATGAAGAACTCGCCTTTCATATGCGGGAAGAAACTCGGAGCCACGATATCGATCAAAATCGTCGAGAGCGAGACCAGATTCGCAACGCAGATTCCCATGAGGAAGTGGTAGAAGTGAGAGCGACGAATGTGTCGAAGTCGACGAATGCCGATGATGATGAGAGGGAGGGTGAGCTGGAATAGTATCATAATACGTCAAAGGGGTCTCGTCTCAATTTGGAAGTTTATGCCAAACGAGGGGCTCCATTTGATCACAAAATGCCGATTGACTTCCTCGGCTTTTCGTAATGTTTGCGAGACATAGCCAAGAAAAAAGTTCTAAACCTTGAAAAAACTCACCAACACCACGACCAACACGACCCAGTACTGCAGCTGGGACACGAACATCCAAGTTGCGAGAGAGTTGGAGATCCGAACGCTGCCGTTTCTTGTGATGGTATCGTTGTCGGTCATTTCGATTTCCTGAAAGAAGCATACTCATTGAAACTATGCGCACTGTAAATAAATGTGTAGGAAAGGCTGCTTTCAAACATATGGACAATCGTCCTGTGGATGGCAAATGGACACGGATCGAATGGGACAATAATAATCTTCTTGACCAAGTTATAAGTCAAAGTTGCATTCACTGATTTCACTAAAGAGGAACGACTATTCGGAACGAAGCAGGGGATGGAAGCGGAAAAGTCACGGGAAGCTCCCAAGCAAGTGGCACTTTCGATGAAAATCGGAGCGGGAATTCAGCTAAACTACTCCTGGCAACCAGTAATCAGAGCCGCTACGTAATTGTCACCTCGAAGAACCGGACGATTTTCCCCGAGCTAGAATCTTTTCTTCCGAGTCACGAGCAAGGGCGTTCTACTAGAATTGGACTAAAAGTTCAGAAATTTCGAGCGGAGTAATTACATTCAGCAGAAAGACGAGGATACAAAGTGACGCAGACGCTAGATTTGTTCAGCGAAAATAGCCTGCAATTGGATGGGAAACCTTTAACGGAATGTCTCAAAACGGGTTGTTTGCTCCGTCTAAAACGACGAATCCATATTTCGATGATGTATTTCGAGACCAAAACACGAAAAGGTTTCCCTTGGAGCTAAATCAGAGAACTCAGTACGTGGGGTGCACAGAAGTGTAGCGCAATGATTTCTCGAACTCTCATTTCGCAATGCTCTCTTGTCGGTTAGAGAAAGCGAAAGAGTGTGTGAACATGAGAGTTCGAGAAACATAATTGATATTTTGAACAAGCAAACGTTGGCGATACGATTAGTGGTTGGAAAAGATCTGCGCACGTAATTCGAATTAGAAGCAGCACTGAGTAGAACGATCTTCGACGTGAGAGCTTTTGCACCGGAAACATCGGCCGAAACGTTTTCGAGCACACTCAGTGATAAATGCAAATATGAGAAGAAGAACAATTTTATCTGACTATTGAATTCAAAGAAGAATATGATATGCATGAAATGGTGATCAATTGAATACATTACATTATAAATATGAAGCTCATGGAAGAGAAGAGAAGAGTAGATGTATTTCACTCATTCTATAATTTGTATTGCCCTAAGCATGGTTGTTGGTCGGTGTGGATGGTGGAAAGACACTCTTCCACTAAACTCCACAAGTACCAAACTTAAAAGCAGTTGCATGCAACATTTACGATATTTAGCAAGTTGTTAGTCAGTTTGAATTTCCTTCTTCCTTATTCCATTAATGTTCCGTAGACTGAGGTGGCTCCGTGCTTCGACACTTCACCTGAAGAGACGTCACTTGTTCACTAGCTGTAATAATCATTTTTTGCAAAAATTATATTTCATTCGGCTCAGTTCAACCTCGGATATTTTCCATCTATGAGTATTTCATTGATGCGAAAATAAATAGTCACTTCTATGGAGTTTGAAAGGATATCACAAGTCTTTCAAGCTTTCTCTCACGCAAAACACTGAAACGAATGAAATCTCGCCTGTGAGTTTTGCACGCTTGGTCTGATGTTTCTCGACTGAGCCGGATTCTTTCATCTTTGTTTCGGCCATTTTCTTCACGAATTCATCACAGGGGTTCGATAATTCTGGAAATAAAGAAAATATTTTCAAGCAGTATGAATCGTTATACCTTCTAAGAATACTAGAAATACGAATGCAAACATACTTTGTTTATTCACCGCGTCATGGAGAAGATTCAGCTTGTCGACGGTTAATTGTGCCACAACAGAATCAGACGGAGACTCGACCGGACCGCAGCCAAGGTATTGAATAATCTGAGCGAAAACGAGATTAGACCGAACACACATTATACTCGTTGTTCACTTTTTTAAGTGTTCTACAATCCGAAATGACCAAAGACGATGGATTTGAGCATAAGTCTCACCTCATCTCTCGTCATCCATTCATATGGAGTGAAGCCACTGATGGGAAAGGCTTTGATGGGCCAAATGTGCAAGGCATAGTTCATCTGTTGATGGCGTTTCTCTTCATGGTAGATTGCGTACTTGTCTTCCTCGCTCCCACTTTTCTTGGCTGATTCTCTCAATACTTTGAGCTTTCGGCCCGCGTCGGATTCCGGAGGAGCCTCATACGACATGAGCTGTTTCGTACGCAGCAAGGGGTCTATGTCACGAGTGAGTTTGGGGATGGTGGGAATGAATCCTGGAGGATGAGGAGGTACAGTACGAGAAACTCGGTCTTTGCCTGAGATGGGGAGAGGGGAGGACTTTGCGGGATCCATCGATAACTGAAATAGTAGAATATTGTTATGTATTAAAATATGTAAAGCAACAGGCAACATTAAATATGTCACTTGGTTCTCGCTCTCCAATTGACGTATGTAAAGGTCTCTGTTCTCTCGACTATGAGGTGCGAGCGAACGTATGAGTTAAGCAAATTTCACTGTGTGATAGGCGTGAGGGGAATGTGTCATTTCACAATCGAGATTTGCGCAAGATAAAGAAAGAATGAGTGCTGTAGCGAGAGTTAATGTGATAATAATTCACGAGGAATAATTGGGAACCAGATAAGGGTTGTTGCCAAGGATTGCTCGGACTACAGTACCGTGCATGGTTCGTGGAGAGCAACGGAGGTAAGTAACAAACGGATGAAAATTCGCCAACGTGTTTCTATCCATAAGGAAATAGCACTTTAGAGAGAAGACATGAGGACACTTAAGTGGAAGGTAAACCAGGGGAAAGAAGAACAATAGAATATCGACCGCCATACATAGCTTGCTGTTTCAGATGAGAACCTAATGCAATCAGCATAGAAATGCTCCATGATATTTCATAATTGATTCTAGCTACCATCCAACTATTGTCGTCCGACCTAGTGCATGGGAGATACCTATCTCACCGCAGGTGGTCTACTGAGCCCATAATTGGGGGAGCGCTCATTAGAGAAGGAGAGAGAGAGGGAGAGGTAGCTAATCCGACCGAGAGAGATCATGCGAGATAAGTGACACCTGTCCATCTGTCCTTGCTAATCTTCCTCTAATGATGAGAACGGCGACTCTGCCTAATCTCATTCCCCTTCAAGGATGCAAATAGTATAGTCAAACTGATCGAGAAAGAGCAATTCGCAGAAAGCAATCGAGGGCTTGACTCAGCCTAAATTATACTGATCACTCTCTACTTCCTCTTCTGGAAAAAATGAGCTGTGCAGAGCTACGGTTCCATTTTTAGGAATTAAATAACCAGCTAATGAGGATGGAAGGGAAACGCGAGAGAAGAGGCATGACAGAGGCGAAAGGCTCTGTTGCCATGGATAGGAATGACCTGTGGCCTTTCTCGCAAGTGTGTGGATGATTGAGGGCACCCAGCAGAGAGAGAGAAGGAGATAATCCTGTGAGATCATGAGAGAGGTGAATATCGTTCAGGCTGTCACAAATGAGATATTATCTAGTAGGGACGCCAGATAAAACGATATGTGATATCCAAGATCAACACTATTTTCTTGTGAAAGTTGTGTGATTCGAACAAAACGGAGCAATGGGGATGCATTTGAAAGAAAGACTAAAAGAATGAGAACAGATAAGTGAAAGTTGGGATGGTGCAGAAACTTTCACTCATTGTTCCCTTGATAGCACAGTTGACCTAAATTCTCCGATACGCAAGCTCTCTTATCTGAATGCTTTATTCTCGGTAAATAAGTGTGCACAATTTATAAATTACGCTAATTAGAATACAAAGAGCGGAAGGTACAGATGAATCGACACATAAAAATTATTTGTGTATTGAGAATATTAAGCTGATAGTTTAGATCGATACAAGTCACTGACAAACACTATGAGTTATCCATCATAGGAACAATTCGCCTGTGACTGGACCAGAATCGATCCTTTTCAACTGATCTCTGAACTTCCCCAAGCGTGATGATTTTGGTGCCAACGCCAGCAGCCAAGAGTTGATCAACTGCACTTCACTCAAGTTGAGAGTGCATTGACCTGAAAGTTCATTTGAGCAAATTAATGAAAATCATGGTTTTTGGTTGTTTGAGCATGGAAAGGCAAAAATTTGCACGTGTTTTGTGAAAGTCAAAGATGTTTGTGAAAGTTTGAGGCACTAGGTCACATACCGATTTTTTAAATTTATTAGATTACCTGTGTACAGGGGAGATCCGGACTTGAGAACCGTTTGATTTGCGAGGGTTAGCAGTGAGTTTCCCAATTCCCACTTCTCAAAGTCCGGGAGCGATTGGTAAACGTTGAGGCTCTTAGCTACATAGATTCGCATCACCTGAAGTGCTTTATTCTAAATATTTCCAGAGCCTCCTACACATATTCACTGGTATTTCAATCTGAGAAACATTATTTTTTCATTAAACCAGCCATGTCTCACCTGCAGAAGTTCCGAAATTCTTGCATCCTTCGAAATACGCTTTCGAGGTTCTGATTTCTCAGCATTCTGAGAAAGAGTTCCTGAACGGAAGCATTGGGCAAACGATTCAAATACCCAACTGGACTATCTTTGCGTGTGTTTTCGAATTCCAATATAAGGTCAATCAAATTGTCCTGATTTTCGGCTTTGAGGCTCTTCAGTAATGTAAGGCTCTTGATGACCAAAAGCAAATCAAAATTCGACAGTGCATTCATCTCTCTTTCAATATCAGCTATGAGTGGAGATGACGAATTAGATGAAGACTGAGATGAAGTGCCAGGAATCGAATCGAGATCACCATTGAACTCTGTAAGAGTCTTGATTGTTCACCTAGCGAAAACGAATAGCTAATACACTTGTACACTATCGCAATGTGAAACCCACCTGAGAACTTGTGCACAGATTTCCAGATTCGTCTCATATGTTCTTCCTGTGCCACAAGTGCCTCTCCAAGTATTGCAAACTGGTCCATGACCGCGGTTTTCTCCCCAATTGATCGAAATGTCATGTGCATCAATCGGATTTGATTGACGATTAATATGTAGAGTTCGGAAAGACAATTTGAAGGAAGCATAGGAACAATTTTCAGGATTTGTTCGACAAGAGAGGGAGAAGAATCATAGGTTGAACCTGCAATTGCAGTTTAGTCTATCGATAACGAGATAAGAAATGGTGGAAGTTTTGAAATTGGAGCCCCTACTTTCGGCCGGAGTTGAAGTTTTACTGTCGGCCAGCGATAAATTAGCAAGAAGGTCTTCGGGTACATCTAAATAACATTAAAAAAAGCAAATGTAGTCATCAGAATGTACCTTTCGTCAAGCTTTCAGGAGCAAGCGGTTGTTGAGACTGCGACGAATTAGAGGTTGAACTTTGTTGCTTCTTCTTGGTACGTCGAGTGTTTTTGCGAGAGGGCATATTCCTGAAACAATTATAGGCATATTGAGAGACAAGGATGAAACTAGTAGCTTGAGAGGAAAGCCGAAAAGTCAGACTGATATCCATCCCATTATCCCTCGAAACGAAGACGTGTCAAGTGCCAATTAGTGAAAGTGTAAAGGAGGTGAAACAACCAAGTCACGAGCTATAGCTGACGATACGAGTAGCAGTCCCCTCGAGATTTGGACTGGGAAAGAGAACAATTGAAAATAATTTCAACATCTGTTGTGTCATTTCGAGGAAGCATGCGGATGGGGGCTTACTAGATAACTGATATTAAAGAATTCAAGCATAATCAAAGGAATATAACACGTCAGGTTTGCTCAGTAAAAAAGGGAAATGAGTAAAGATGATTGATAACAGCAAAAGAGAGTAGCCAAAGGGAATATGCCAAAGCGAGTCACCCGGAACTATAGCACTGAGTATGACTGCCTAAAGATCCCATTCTCAAATTCTTTATGGAGGCGGAAAAAGAAGCGGATAGACCAAGAGTCTCGGAAGCTTTGCATGATTGTGAGGTAGACAAGAAAATTTACTCCGCTACCCGCGAGACCAAAAGGGTAGACAGTTAATTATGAATACGTCGAAAATAGTCGGGACTCATCTCCCTCATTAATTCGCATCATTTCCTTCTCTCCAATTAGCAATACTGCGAGAAAGAAGAGCCGAGCTCATCTTTCTCTCTTGGGAGAATTTTTTTATGCATGACTATCAGTACTTGTTGGAAAGATCGCCACGTTATACAAAAGCAAGTAATCACGATTATTGGAAAAAAAAAACGTGCGCTTGTGAAAGATGACGTTTATGTAAAGACTTCGGAATATTGGACAATTTGACATCTAATAAGTGCCAGATTTGTGAAGAAAAAGAAAATCTTTGAACAGACTCACTTAAATAGTCTGCTTATTATTTAAAAAAAAAACTGGTTGGGATTGTCTGATGAAAAAAGCATTTGAAAAAAGTAAAAGTATTATTCCAATAGGCGAAATGTGGAAAGTATATGAAAGAGTCTTCTCTCTTAAGAGAGTGTCTCCGTAAAAAATTACCATTTCGTCTCTTTTCCGGACATCCTTCCAGGATATTCGATTCAGGCTTCCATACTACCACCACAGGAAGGTGTTGGGACATTGTTTACAGAACTGACCAATTTGGCCCCTCGTACTCCTAACGCGGCTCGCCAAGTGCGCGCGAAGTTCGAAAAATCGATTTTCATATC
>LS504116.1:63892-75182 GCA_900490845.1 Pristionchus japonicus
CATCTGGCTGGTGGTCTCCCTGGCGGGCGATCGATATCGGATGGTGTATACCACTGTGTGACCCTTGTTGACCATCTCCCGTCTTCTCGTCTCAGTACGTGGCCGGCCCATCGGTGCTTCGCTCTCCGTATGTAGTCAATCGGGTCAGAGAGCATGGAAACTCGACGGATATCTTTACTGCTCCTGTTCGTCTCATGCACCGTGTACAGATTCGTTCCAACGAGAGATCGCTCGAGTGCTCGGTGGGTGGATCGAATGAAGGAGATTGTCGATTTCGAGAGAGGCCACGTCTCAGCAGCGTAACAAAGGGCGGGCAGAACATGCGAGTCGAACAATGAAGCGCGGAGCTTCGGGTCTTGGAGATGGCTCGTAACTTCTCGTATGCTGCCGTACGCACCCCATGCGGCTCTCTTCCTCCTGAGTAGTTCAGTCTTCATCGATCCGTCGCATCTCATCTCTCGTCCGAGGTATACATAGGCGTCCGTCTCCTCAAGGGGGTCTCCGTCGAGTGTGATCGCCGGTCCGGGACACCACTTATTCCTCATCATCTGCGTCTTCTTCCGATTGATCGACAGACCGATTCTTCTTCCTGCTTCGTCTAACTGAGTGAGCACAGCATGCATACTCAAATTGCCGTAAAAACAGAGGCATATGACTAAAGGGGCCTACAATCATCGACACTTTTCTAGTTCACTGGGAGAATGACTAACCTCCATTCATCCGAGACAACCAACCCTTGCTTTGTGAATATCTTATTAGGAATGAATGAATTTCAACCTATTTTCTGGAAGCTTGAGAAGTGTTCAATGATATACCCAAGAGAGAATACAATGAAAGACGAAATACAGAGCGATTTTAGCCGTTTAGGTTGAATTTGCCTCTCTTTTAGGCAGAAATTTCTCACGACGATCAATGATGATGGCGAGATTTGAGACGGTCATCATCACATGGCCGCGTGAACGGAAAGATTGAGAGACAGAGTTGATCACGAGTAGAGGAAGGCCGAAAAGTCAGACTGATATCATTCGTAGTATCCCTAGAAACGAAGAAGAGTCAAGTGCCAATTAGTGAAAGTGTAAAGGAGAGGCGAGGTGAAACAACCAAGTCACGATCTAAAGCTGACGATACGAGTAGCAGTCCTCACGAGATTTCAACTGGGAAAGTGAACAATCGAACAATGAAAAAATGGCAAATCCTCAAAGCGACGAAAAACGTGCGCATGTGAAAGATGCCAGATTTCAATGACTTAGCCTAATATTGAGGGGGGACGGCACTGATGGGGCTTACTAGATGACTGCATGAACTCAAGCAAAAATTTCAATTCTCAAAATACGGAAAGATGCAATAGATATGAGAGGGCGGAGGCAATATAGATAATCAGTTAAGGAAGAAAACATGCCCGAAGGTTTGCTCAGTATAATTGAGAAATGAGCAAGGAGGATTTATGATAGCAAAAGAGAGTAGCCAAAGCAAATATGACAATGCGAGCCGCCCGTAACTACCCGCGATGAAATAGAATGCCTTCCAAACCTTTCCATTCTCAGCCTCTTAATGGAGCTGAAAAAGGTGCGGAAACACAAAGAGTCTCGACTGCGAAAACCCCCTCACTTTCAGTATTCTTTGCATGATGGTGAGGTAGACAAGATAATTTGCTCATCACCCCCCGCGAGACCAAAAGGGTAGACAGCTAATCATGAATGAGTCGAAAATACTCAGGGACTCATCTCTCTCATTAATTTGCATCATTTCCTTCTCTCTCCAATTAGCATTACTGCGTGAAAGAAAGATCAGGTCGTCATTCTCTTCCCTTGGATCAAATTTCTTCCATAACTTGTCCCTATCAACTGTTGTTTGAAAGGGAGAGATACAATATCATACCAATTAATTGTAAGGGCAATTTGTGTGTTGAGTAACATGTTCATCATTAAACGAAAACAAGCATGGTCGCTTCAATTGGGTTGTGAAGAGAGGTAACCAGAGGATCCTACAAGCATCTACTCAAGAGAGAATGCATTGAGGAATGGCTAACGGAGGAAAAGAGAGCGAATGTGGCCATTTTGGAATGCACGTTTTTCTCAGCTATGAGGATTTGCTTTTTTTCATTGTTCGAATGTTCATTTTCCCAGTCGAAATCTCGTGAGGTCAGCTTCTCGTATCCTCAGCTTTAGCTCGTGACTTGGTTGTTTCGCCTCAAATCTCCTTTAGACTTTCACTAATTGGCCCTTGACTCTTCTTCGTTTCTAGGGATACTACGAAGGATATCAGTCTGAAGTTTTGGCTTTCCTCTCAAGCTACTCGTGATCAACTCTGTATCTCAATCTCTCTATACATTTTATGTTAACCGTCTCTGTTCTCATCAGTAATCGTCGTGTTTTGCATTTCTGCCTTAGAGAGGGGCAAATTCAACATGAACAGCCATAATCGCTCTGCATTTCGCCTTTAAGTTGTGTATAAATTTATGTATTCTCTCTTGGGTATATTATTAGACATAAGTTTCCAGAAAGATTGTTTGAAATTTCTTTCCTAACAAGATATTCACAAAGCATGGGTTGGTTGTCTCTGATGAATGGATACGACAATTTGCATCTTCGTGTGGTTTTTCATCGAATGATTTACCTTAAGGGAAATGAGGTGAAGAGAGAGTTAGCTGGGGCCCTCCAAACGTCCTCTAAACCCGTTAATCTAATAACTTGCGCTTATATGATGCAGTATCCATTCAGAGACAACACTGAATAAGCAAATAATTAACTAGATAATCCCAAGGGATTACTTGATCTCTTTTTCTCGCAGTAGATAGAAGGAGGCAACGAAATTACGCGGATTAATAAGTAAAAGGCAGCGACTTTTTTCGCATTCGTAATTAGCTTTCTGCCCCCTTGTTCTCGCGGGACGCGTAGTAAAATGTCTTGTCTACCCCACAATCATGCAAAGAATGCTGAAAGTGAGAGGTTTTGTTGACGAGATTCTTAGTGTTTCCTTTTTTCACTGCAGAAAGAGCAGTGGGAGGCTGGCACTGGGAATGGAAGGTAGATCTATAAAACTGAATGCAAATATTTCACTCCCTCATTGCTTGATGACTTCGCTTTGACGAATTCATCTTGCTTTTTTCGATCATCTTGCTTTTCATTCCTCAGACTGAAGTAAGTACTATACAATTTTCTTACAAACTCAACTATAATGGAAGTGTGTGTTAAGACAGAATATTTTTCGCCTTCCTCTTTCCATATTTGGCTTGTTGGAATTCTCATTGAGTACTTGTCAATATCTATTTTTTCATCAGGCTAACTCATTAAGTAATTTCAGCATATGCAGACTGTTCAACTGATTCTAATGCTCAAATCTGGAATCTTTCAAATATCGAATTGCCTCGATTTAATATTCCGATGTCTTTACATAACCGTCATCTTTCACAAGCGCACGTTTTTCTGCTGCTTCCAGGTTTTACCCACCTTTTTCATTGTGCGATCTCAGTTTTTCAGTTTCGTGGGCACTCTTGATAGCAGTCTATCAGATAGCTCGTGACTGAGATGTTTCCCCCTGTCTCGTTTGCCCTTTAGACTTCCACTAATTGGCACTTGACTCTTCCTCGCTACTAGGGATACTTTTAAGGGTATCAGACTGAAGTTTCGGCTACGGTCTCAAGCTACTCATTTCAACCTTGTCTCTCAGATTTTCGCGAATTTCGTCTACAATTTATTTTTCAATTACCATATGCTTTGTCGGATCACTAATAGGAGTGAAGAAAGGCGAGAAAAATCAAAGAATTGAGAGAGAGAATCAAGGACGACGTGATTACTCGTTCAGATGTTTTCATCGCCTCTTGACTTCTCACGATCATGAGAGACCATCATGGGAAATTTCTTGCTTAGAGGGGCGAATTCTGCCTTAAATAATCCACTGGTACTTCCACAATGGATTCTCTTATCATGTTTTCTCCTTTATCTGCATGCTTTCTTCTACTGCTCAATTTAGGAGAACAAGCTGATTTTAATGCGATGGTTTCTATGAAAAATTCGGAAAAAAAGAAGGTGGGCTTTCTGCGCGATCTTTAGTCCAATAACCGTGATTACTTGCGCTTGCATAATGTCATAATGTATTTTCAACAATTATAATGTATTTTCAACAATTGATGATTGTCACGCATAAGACATTTTCCCAAGAGAGAAAGATGAGCCGAGCTTTCTTTCTCGCAGTATTGCTTATTGGAGAGAAAGAAATGATGCGAATTAATGAGAGAGATGTGTCCCGACTATTTTAGACATATTATCATGCATAATTAACAGTTTGCCCTATTGTTCTCGCGGGGGCGCGGGGTAAATTTTCTTGTCTCCCCCACAATCGTGCAAATAATACTGAGAGTTAGGGCGTTTTATTGCTGACGAGACCCGTAGCGTATTGGCCTCTTTTCCGCTTCATAAAAAGGAGGCTGAGAATGAGAAAAGAAGGCGCACTCAGTGCAATTTCACCCCCGGCCGTTCAGAGTGACAGCAATGCTGCCTTTGCCTTCTCTTATCTCTCGCCTATTTTTCGTATTTTGCTTATTGGAATTTTAGTTGAATTTTAGCCCAAATCAGTCATCCAGTAAGCCCCCATCCTTTTCGTTAGAGCATGTTGTCTCGAAATGAGTCAACATTAGGTCCGACGCTCATTGAAAGCAGGCATCTTTCACATGCGCACGTTATTCGCCGCTATGAGGATTTTCCATTTTTTTCATTGTTCGATTGTTCACTTTCCCCGTCGAAATCTCGTGGGTCTGATACTCGTACTCTCAGCTTAAGCTCGTGACTGGACTGTTTCACCTTTATCGCCTCTTTTTTACACTTCCACTAATTGGCACTTGACTCTTCTTCGCTTTTAGGGGTGCTGGGGTGGATATCTGTCTGAATTTCGGCTGTCCTCTCAAGCTAATCGCGTCATCCCTGTCTCTCAATACTCCATTCATGAAAATGAGGTTAGCAATAGAGCAGTTGGGCCCCTCTGCGCGCCCTTTGACCTCATTATCATATTTTTTTATGTTTATCTAAAATGTATCTCATTCAAAAATAGTTGATTTTCACAAATTATGGAGCAAATTGTCCCAAAAGATGAGATCTTTCTGTCTTTCTCGCAGTAATGCAAATTAAAGAGAGAAGGAAATGACGTGAATTAATGAGAGAGATGAGTGCAGACTATTTTCGAAGCATTAATAAATGAGTCTTTGTCCTTTGGTCTCGCGGGACGCGGAGTAAATTGTCTTGTCTACCCCACAATCATGCAAAGAGTACTGAAAGTGAGGGCGTTTTTGCTGTCGAGACTCTTGGCGTATCCGATCCCTTTCCGCTCCATAAAAAGCAATGGGAGGCTGAGAATGGGAATGGAAGGCAGATAAACTCATTGCTATTTCAATACTACTTTACTACGCCGTACTTTTATTACTATTTCACTCCCTTATATGGCTCACTTTGACAGTTCGCTTTGGTGACTCTCCTTCGCAATTTTCGATCCTCATTACTTTTTCATTCCTCAGACTGGTAAGTACAACACCGTTTTCCTACAAACTGAACTAAAGAGGAAGTGTGTCTTAAGAGAGAATATATTTCGCATAGTTTCTTTATTTCGCTTGTTTGAATTAGTTAGTAGTTGCCGAAGTCGCCGAAATTTTTTTTTTGCCGAAATTTTTTCATTCAGTAATTTTAGAATATGCAGATTGTTCAAGTGGTTCAAATCTCAAATCTCAAATCTGGCATTCAAATATCGTTTAGGCTCGATTTAATCTTCCGATGTCTTTACATAACCGACATTTTTCACAAACGCACGTTTTTAAGCTTCTTTCAGATTTTACCCACCTTTTTCATTGTGCGATCTCAGTTTTTCAGTCTCGTGGGCATTCTTGATAGTAATCTATCAAATACCTCGAGACAGAGATGTTTCCCCTGTCCCTTTAGACCTCCTCTAATTGGCACTTGACTCACACTAGCTTCTAGGGATACTGGGAAGGGTGTCAGACTGAAGTTTCGTCTACTGTCTCAAATTACTCATTTCATCCTTGTCTCTCAATATTCCGCGAATTTCATCCACTAATTATTTTGCAAATTCCACATTCTCCGGAACACTAATAGGAGTGAACGCAGGCGAAAAAAATCAAAGTTGTCTACTACTAGTCTAAGTTTCTCCATGTTCTGAATTACCGGTTTGAGAGGAAGATTGAAGGGCGAAATGATTACTCGTTTATATGTTTTCATCGTCTCTTGACTTCTCACGATCATCAGTGACCATCATGGGAAATTTCTTCCTTCTCCACTTCTCTGAAATCCTCCACTGGTCCTTCCACAATGGGTTCTCTTCTATTGTTGGCTCCTTTATCTCTCCTACTGCCCCATTTAGGTGAACAAGCTGATTTTAATGCGATGGTTTTTATGAAAATGTGGATAAGAAGGAATAAACTGCACCTTCTACACTACCTTTATTCCAATAATCGTGCTTACTTTGTTTGCAGAACGTAGCGATCTTTCCAACAAATTCAGATAGTCACAAATTCTCCCAAGAGAGAAAGATGAGCTCGGCTCTTCTTTCTCGCAGTATTACTAATTGGAGAAAAGGAAATGATGCGAATTAATGAGGGAAATGAGTCCCGACTATTTTCCACGCATTCATAATTACCTGTTCGTCCTTTTGCTCCCGCGGGGGTCGGAGTAATTTGTATTTTCTATTTCAAAATCATCGAAAATAGTACGCGAAATGCCCATGTCTATTTCCTGCGAACTTGAGCAACGCCTTGAAGTTTACTGTGTATTAGGATTGGATAAAAATGTGTTTCTTTCATAATTCACCCATCTCCGTCGATCCTAAATCTTGCTGGTCCATTTGTGTATCTCGGTTCGGACTCCGTCGTGAAATTCCAGAATTACTTCTTTCTACTTTGGACCCTTTCTCATGTCCACGTTTTTGCCGCTTCGAGGTTATATCTCACCCCCCCCCTTGCTCAACCAGTCTAGATCCCTTGAGGACTTTTCACTGTTGTCTCAGCGGTATCGGTAAGCTCATGGCTTGGATGTTTCTCCTTTCTAGCTTCTCCTTTAGGCTTTGACTAATTGACACTTGTCTCTTCTTCGTTTCTAGGGATACTGGAAAGTCTGACATTTCGGCTACCGTCTGAAGCTACTTGTATTTTGACTGTCTCTAAATGTTTCGACTTCTAAAATTTTGACTCCAGCCTAATTTGCTTAATTTTGGTCGGTCAGCACGAGCCTGGTAAATGAATAGAGTCTACGTGACTATAAATATTGACGATCTTGATTCCCACGATCATCTATGACCAGCGTGGGACTAATATCCCTCAGGGAGAGGCACAATCAACCTAGGCTGGCCATAATCGCTCTGCTTTCCTCCAAAACCCCTCCTTAACACATTCTCTCTTGAGTTTGTACTCTGTGTATCATTCGTTTACTTTCTTTTCAACCCGATCGGGGCGACCAACCTGCTTGTTCTCGTTTAATGATGAACATGCCCATCTACAGACCAGTTACCTTATTTGGCATAATCTTGCATAAAGTGTCTCCCTCTCAAACAATAATTGCTAATCACAAATTATGGTAAAATTGTCCCAAGAGATGAGACAAATGAGCTGAGCTGTCTTTCTCGCAGTAATGCTAATTGAAGATAGAAGGTAATGACGCGAATTAATGAGAGAGATGAGTGCCGACTATTTTCGATGCCTTTATAATTAACTGTTTGCCCTTTTTGTCTCCGGGACACGGAGTAAATTGTACTTCCTATCTAACAATCATGCAAAGCAATCTGAAAATGAGGGCATTTTTTGCTGTCGAGACTCTTGGCGTATCCGATCCCTTTCCGCTCCATAAAAGGCAATGGAAGGCAGACATACTCAGTGCTATTTCACACTCTTTTTTTCTCTGCCGTCGTCTTTTTTCATTGCGCGATTGCTCAGATTCCCAGTCTAGATCCGCTGGGTGCTTCTCATCTCAACTTTGTCAGTTGGCTCGTGACTTCCCTTTTCTCGCCTCTCTTTTACACTTTCACTAATTGGCACTTTACTCTTCTTCGCTTCTAGGGATACTGGGGAGGATATCTGTCTGAATTTCGACTTTTCTCTCAAGCTACTAGTTTCATTCCTGTCTCGCAATACTTCTTGCTTTCGAATTTCATTGTTTCAGGAATATGCCATCTCGCAAAAACGCGCAACGTAACAAGAAGAAGCATCAAACTTCTACTTCTAACTCGGCCCAATCTAAACCATCACTTACTGCTGAAAGCATGACAAAAGGTATATTTGGATAACTACTTTGATGCAAATATTGATTCAGAAACACCCGAAGACCTTCTTGCTGAATTATCGTTGGCCGACAATGACAATGCGACTCCACTTGAGAGTAAGTTCGCAAATTTCAAAACTATTCGGAATCTCTTATCAAGTTATTGAGAAACTAAACTGCAATTGCAGGTTCGACCTACGATTCTTCTCCCTCTCTTGTTGAACAATTCCTGAAAGTTGTTCCTATGTTACCTTCCGCATGTCTTTCCGAACTTTACGTTTTGATCGTCAACCAAATCCGATTGATGCACATGACATTTCAATCAATTGGGGAGAAAACCACCGTTACGGACCAGTTTGCAATACTTGGAGAGGCACTTGTGGCTCAGGAGGAACACATGAGACGAATCTGGAAATCTGTGCGCAAGTTCTCAGGTGGGAAATTATAAAAATGAATAAGTTTGCAAACTATTCGTTTTCGCTAGGTGTCTACAATCAAGACTCTTTCAGAGTATAATGGTGATCTCGATACGATTCCTGGTACTTCGTCTCAGTCTTCTTCTAATTCGTCATCTCCACTCATAGCTGATATTGAAAGAGAGATGAATGCACTCTCGAATTTCGATTTGCTTTTGGTCATCAAGAGTCTCACATTACTCAAGAGCCTTAAATCCGAATATCAGGAGAATTTGATAGACCTAATCTTGGAATTCGAAAACACACGAAAAGGTAGTCATTTGAATAATTGAATCGTTTGCCCAATGATTCAGTTCAGGAACTCTTTCTTCCAATGCTGAGAAATCAGAACCTCGAAAGCGTATTTCAAAGGAAGCAAGAATTTCGGAACTTCTGCAGGTGAGACGTATTTGTTTTGTTGAAAACAGAATGTTTCTCAGATTGCCTTTGATTTATGATTTGTTAGGAAGAGAAAAATGTGTAGGATACTCTGGGAATAGAATAAAGCTCTTCAGGTGATGCGAATCTATGTAGCTAAGAGTATCGAGCTCTACCAATCGCTTCCGGACTTTGAGAAGTGGGAATTGGGAAACTCACTGCTAACCCTCGCTAATCAAACGGTTCTGAAGTCCGGATCTCCACTGTACACAGGTAATGAACTAAGTGAAAAATGTGGCATAGGACTTATTGTCCCAAACTTTCACAATCATGTGAAAATGTTCCCAATTCGATACTCAAAACACTAAAAAAATAAATTTCATTAATTTGCTCTAATGAACTTTCAGGTCAATGCACTCTCAACTTGAGTGAAGTGCAGTTGATTAATTCATGGCTGCTGGCGTTGGCACCAAAATCATCACGCTTGGGAAAGTTCAGAGATCAGTTGAAAAGGATCGATTCCGGTCCAGTCACTGGCGAGTTGTTCCTATGATGGATGATTCTCGCTGGGGTTGTCAGTGACTTGCATCAATTTATACTTTCAGTCTTATGTATCGATTCATCTGTTCCTTTTGCTCTTTGTATTCTGCATTGCGTAATTCAATATTTAAGCGCCATTATTTACCCAGAATAAAGCAATCAGATAACAGAGCTAGCGTTTCGGAAAAATCAGGTCGAGTGAGCTATCACGGGAGCAATGAGTGAAAGTATCAGCACTATCCCAACTTTCACTTATCCGTTCTCATTTTTCTACTATTTATTTTCTATCAAATTCATCCTCATTGCTCCGTTTAGTTCGAACAGAACAGCTTTCGCTAGAAAATATTGTTGATCTTCGATATGTCATCTCGTTAAATCTGTTGTCCGTTCTAGATAATATCACATTTATGACAGTCTGTGTGATATTTTCCTCTCACATGATCTCTTCTCCTTTCTTTCTTTCTCTCTCTCTCTCTCTTTCTCTCTTTCTCTCTCTCTGCACCCCTCAAGTATCCACACACTCACAAGAATGGCAATAATTCACTCCCCTCCATAGCAACAGAGTCATCGTTATCCCTCTTCTCTCGCCTTTCCGCTCCATGCTCATTAGCTAGTTTCTCCATGCCTAAAATAGGAACACTACACAGCCGCATTCTTTCACAAGAGTATTTAATAAGGGTAATTTGTATATTTAAGAATGATGCTGAGTCAACCCCTCTTTCTGCGGTTCGCTGATTCTCGATATGGACGCCATCTCTATTGGTTTCATTGAAGGGAGTGAGATTAGATAGAAGCACCGTTCCCATCATTAGAGGAGGATTAGCAAGGACAGATCCCTTATCTCGCATGATCTCTCTCGGTCGGATAAGCTACCTCTCGCCCTCTCTGGTTTCTTCTTACCAGTGGTAAACCAGTATAGTTACCAGTTGTGGGCGGGTTGAAATACAACTGGTAACTATACTGGTATACCACTGGTAAACGCACCGCAATCGTATAAGAATAAGAGACGACCAAAGTATACGTTAGATCTAATCTCGTTTTTGCTCAGATAATTCAATAGTATAAGAACGGGAAACGAGTAAATCGTACATAAGTTCTAATCTTGTTTTTGCTCAGATGATTCAATACCTTGGCTGAGGACCGTTTGAGCCTCCGTCGGATTCTGTTGTGGCCCAATTAACAGTCGACAAGCTGGATCTTCTTAAGAGACCTTTCACGAGAAAACGTACCTATTGGGAAGGGTTCACGGACGAATTTTCCGCAACCCCACCCAATACTTGGCGTGTGTTGTTCTCATACCGAGTGCTGATTCCCATCGCCATATGGGGGGATATGGGTCACTCGTCGCGGAGTTCCAGCTTCGGCTCAAAAAAACTCGGGATTTTCAAAGCTCCTAAAAATTTTTGGTAAAATGTCCCCTAGGGGTAATTTTGGCCAAATTTTTCAAAAAAAGCACTTTCGAAACTATTGGAAAACGTTAAAAGGCCGAAACGGCCAAAAAACATCGTTTTTCTAATGCCGTGAAAAAAATTAACCCGCGTCGACATATCGAAACATCGAAAATCGGATTCTCCGTGAAAAACTGCATATTGGGGAATTTTTTGAGATTTTTAAAAAGGGGCGCCCGCCGACCCGAGAAACGCGAAGAAAGGAAAGTGAGAGGGT
>LS504116.1:85353-105323 GCA_900490845.1 Pristionchus japonicus
TTTTAACGTTTTCCAATCGTTTCGAAAGTGCTTTTTTTGAAAAATTTGGCCAAAATTACCCCTAGGGGACATTATACCAAAATTTTTTAGGAGCTTTGAAAATCCCGAGTTTTTTTGAGCCGAAGCTGGAACTCCGCGACGAGTGACCCATATCCCCCCATATGGCGATGGGAATCAGCACTCGGTATGAGAACAACACTCGCCAAGTATTGGGTGGGGTTGCAGAAAAGTCGTCCATGAGGAAGGCTCACTTTCTCGTGAAAGGTCTCTTAACGACGTAGTCAATGAGCGAAAAGGATGTTTAGGCAAATATAAACTCTAAGCTGACTTATTCAATCGAAGGTCTAGTAATCTTAGAATGCATAACGATGCATACTGCTTGAATACACCTGTTATATTTCGAGACGTACCGAGCCTCGGTGATGATTTCGTGGGGAAAGTGGCGAAAACATCGAGGAAACTCAGTTGAGGAACATCAGACCAAGCGTGTGAAGCTCTCAGGCGAATAGTTCAGCAACATTTTGTTTGTGATAAGGCTATAGAAGCGATTATTCGTTTGAATATCAGAAGTGATCAGACCAAGCGTGTGAAGCTCTCAGGCGAATAGTTCAGCAACATTAGCCATGTGTGAAATTAGATAAACTGTGAACGGCGAATAGATTGTCCTAGGCAGTGAACAAGTTATATCTCTTCAGACCAACAATCTACGCAGTCCGCCAACAAGACGGATCCTCTCCAATCTTCGGCACTCTAACGGAGAGAGATAATGGGAATGGGAAATTGACAATGACCTACTTTCTAAATATCAAGAATGCATCTATCGTATGCAACTACTTTCGAGCTCAATTTGTATAATGCAATGTGCTCGATTAAGAGATTGTATCTCCTCTGATTTCCTGAATGCATCGTTTTCTCTAAAGTTTCTCGAGGATTTGGCACTTTTGCCGTTCCGCGCCAGGCTCCACCCCCTTGGCTCCGCCCCCCGCCCACTGGGAGGAGGGAGGGCCCAGAGGGGGCGGGTCGCACTCCCCGCCCAAAGGCAGAGGGAAAACCCTTCCAAAATTGGCCAAGGTGAGTTTCCGCACCGGCATAGTAACGGCTAGGGCCGCGCGATCGCTCTGGAGGGAGGTCTCTCGTAGGAAGCGCGCGCTCTAGACACGCCGGGTTGTGGTCGGTGGGGGGAGGCGAGAGATAGGCTCCGCCCCCGCATTCCCTATCTGCCCTACTCTCTCTCTCTCCAATTACATCAGAGTTTAGGGAATTACATCAGATTCAAGACAAAAGCCGTGGGAACGGAGAGGCGTAAAGGATGGTTCACAAGGGGGAAACTGAAACCCAAAATCATTCACAAGTCCTTCTTTCGTCATGGACACCTCCCTCTCGCTGTTCCATCGCATCAACGCCCAGAAGTTGGAGCTTTTCCTTGACCTTCCGATGCCTCAGATTGTGGCATTCTTCCAAAATGCCCGTCTGATTCGCTATTCCTACGACTGCCCTCATTGCAACCTCGCTTGTGTTGCCAAACCTGTCGCCAATCCCATCTGGCCAGGATACAAGTGGAAATGTCCCGGGTGCTCTAACAACTACTCGGCACTGATTGGATCGTGGTTCCACCGCAACATGCGCCTCGACATCCGTTCGATCCTCAGAATGATCTACTCGTTCTGTTGGGAGACTGCATCCTTCAAGCGCATGCAGCATGAGCTTCGCCGCCCCAATGGGAAGACCATCAACTCCCACACGTTCGTCGATTATTTCTCGTAAGTTCCCTCTTACTCCTACCGTAACCTACAGTAACCCATCCATATTCCCTGTTTTGAGATTCTTCCGAGAAATCTGTGATGTCGACGTGAAGCGCTCTCCCCAGATCGGTGGCCCAGGCAAGGTGTTCGAGATTGACGAGAGCGCGGTGTGCAAGAGGAAGTACAACCGAGGTACGGTATCTCCTAATTTGCATGCCCTCTCACAGCTCTGACCCGCTGACATTCCTTCCCTTCCCTCTGACTCTCTCACTTCTCCGTACTCTCTCTCGTGTCTCTAACCGTCGAGAGATCACTGAAAATCGAGAGAGGCATATTCCTGATCTTTGAACTTTCACCCTCTATTCCAGGTAAGCGCATCGCTCCCCAGCAGTGGCTGTTCGGCGGTGTAGAGAGAGGAGCCCCTGCAAACTGCTTCGTCGTTCCCGTTCCTCGTCGTGATTCGGTGACCCTTCTGGCACTCATCGCCCATTTCATCGCTCCCGGCACAACCATCATCAGCGACTGCTGGAAGGCGTACCACAAGATCGGCAAGATGGGACTGGGCTTCCAGCATTTCACGGTCAACCATTCCATCACTTTCAAGTGTCCCAAGACCGGAGCGTGCACCAACACGATTGAGGGGCTATGGCAGAAGATCAAGCTGCCGATGAAGGTGAGATACGGTACCCACCGTTCCCAGCTCCCTTCTCATGTGGCCACTGCCGTCTTCTTCCGCAAGCACGCCCACGAGGACAGATTCGAGGCATTCTTCGAGGCGGTGCGAAAGACCTACCCTCTCCCTTAGGTCGCTCTCCCCCTCCGTGTTTGTTGTTGTTGTTTCTGTTTTGATAAATTGTTAACTTCCACGATCGATCACTCACAACAAACACTTGAATGAATAGGGAACACTAAACGGTAAAACTAACGCGAGAGAGGCACGCGCTCCGCCCCCTCCCCCCACCGACCACAACCCGGCGTGTATAGAGCGCGCGCTTCCTACGAGAGACCTCCCTCCAGAGCGATCGCGCGGCCCTAGCCGTTACTATGCCGGTGCGGAAACTCACCTTGGCCAATTTTGGAAGGGTTTTCCCTCTGCCTTTGTGCGGGGGGTGCGACCCGCCCCCTCTGGGCCCTCCCTCCTCCCAGTGGGCGGGGGGCGGAGTCAAGGGGGTGGAGCCTGGCACGGAACGGCAAAAGTTCCGAGGATTTTTGAGAAGACAATGCCGTAGTCAGTTTCAGAATTGAGCACCTCTGGAACCATCTAATCGAACCTGAATGAAAGTTTGGTGAGATTTTCGAGGTTTTGAAAACATTTGCTTCTGAAAACATTAGAGAGATTTAAGAAGTCCCACATTCCCTTCTCTTATCCATTACACTGAATGGCTTCTGTATACAAAGACTTCTAATAAAGTGCTACTATTGGATAACTGAGATAGAAAAGAGTCCCATGTCGGAATCGGAAAAAAGTCGCTCACAAGTTGATTTGAAATCAATCACGAGTCCGTACACTGTTCAGTACGCCAACCATTTGTGATCATTGTCCTTCGAGGGATGAAAGAGAGGAAAGGGATTCATCGGTGCGGCAAGAGGATACTGCATCTGAGTAGAAGAAATGGGGGTACGGCGGTGAGCGCCTTTTTTATAGGACCGGAGAAACTCGCGTGGACCCCCCCCCCCTCTGCATGCTTGGTTAATACGCTAACGTGCTACGTTGGCTGCATCATCAAAGAACAATGTGAACACGATACTCTGGCGTCGGAACTCGTGTATGATCTAGACCCTACATCCTCACCAGACGAGCATGCAAGGCTCCGAAGCTAGATAGGGGGCATTTCTCGTCCTTGGATGATGACCCGGAAAAAGTGCTTTGCAATGAAAAATTTCAAATGTAGTTGCTATTGGGAAAGTTGTTCCAGTATTAGTGTGTTATGAAGATTACAACAGTTTTGAAACTCGAAGTATCACAATACCGGTTGAAACGGCAAGAGAGAAAGTCGAATAAAAATGTCTTGATCGTTGCTACATGCATCGTATTGTATATTTAGCTGCTCAGGGTTTCGATTTTTGATCCTTCATTCAACAACGTTGGGTAAAATTGCTTGCCAGGAGCTTTTGTATCAATTGAACGATATCCATTAGATGGCGTAGCAGAGTAGATAAATTGAAAGATTCCGCGCGTAAATCTTTCCCTTTCTGGCTAGTCTTGCCCACTCTCACCAACTGGCACTCTATGCTTATCTACCGATATCTTATCCTTCTCGAAACATATTCGAATGTGTTCGAAGGCCATTCGAAGGTTACTCCAATGACAAGTGGGAGAAAAGATATGGTGGAGGAACTTGAGATGAGGAAAGAGAGAGGTAATACAGAGATCCTTTGTTCGGGTGCGAAGGGAAAAGGAGATGAGTGGAAATATTACGATCTCTCTGACTCCCCAGAGACTTTGTCCGCGTGTAAACGATTGTCGTCGCCCTGCCGCTCGTTCCCCCGCTGTAGACAAGATATCCCATTTCCTCTAAATCGTTGTGAATCCCCTGTATACGAAGGAAGAGAGGTTGGGGAGTAGTGAACTTGTCTAGTCCCTAAAATGCATCTCGACGCCCTTTTGAGTGTTTTTTGCGAACTTCGCGTTCACTTTTCCAGGCATACCAATCAACTTTGAACAAGCATGGTTTCCTCTTGGTAGCTGTTGGAACCCTCTAGGGCAATACTACTTAGTCTCAACCTCGTGCCATACACGTTGATCACTGTTGAGTGATGTCTGATCGATAGTGGATCTATGATCTCTAGAGTACGTGCGCTCCTCTTGTTTACGACCTTATTGACTCTTTGATCTCTCCCCGCTCTCTTGCCCTGACGAGAGAGGGGAGAGAGAGGAGAGAGCGCAGACAGGCCAGAGCGACGAGAGAGTGTGTGGTGTGGAGAGAGCGCAGCCAGCGGGTAGATTGACCTCTCCCTCGCCTCTCCCGCTCTCCCTCCTCTCCCTCTCCCACCTCTTCCCACCCCTCATTGCATCATTCTTCTTTCTTGGCGCGCTCCCCTCCCTCCCCTCTCTTCCCATCTCTTTCGTTCCCTCTCCTGCCCCATAACCTTACGTGTCTTCCCTTGCTCTTGACTTTCACTCTATTTTCTCTCATTTTCTAGTATTTACATCCCGTTTTGGCACCTTCCGTTTTATGTTTCACTTGTCATTTGCCTTTTGAAAGCTCTCCTTCTTTCTAGACTCCTATGCATTGAAAAGAACTTGTGTTTTTGGCGTGATTTTTGACCAAGTCAATCGATAAGCGAGCGTAATTGATGACCTAACCTCCCACCGTCCTTCTATTCGCCTGCTTTCTATGCCCCTCGCGTCTCCCTCACACACCTCTTGTATATCACACTGCCGATCCCCTGTGTTTGTGATATCGCATCCTCTGACTACCGAAGTCCAACCGCCAACTGATTCCTTTCAGATTCCGATGGCAGCCCGATCAGTGGTTCTGCTCACTCCCCGTTCCTCCTCCGTCCTCGTCGGTCGACTACTCAACACGACTGCGACAGTCGATGCAGCCAAACCAGCGCACAGAGAGGAACCCAAGGACCATGCAAGGACCTTCTACGTGAGTGCTTATCACTCTGCCCGTTTTCTTGAATTGAAAAAAAAACTGTCTAAGTGTCACTTTGGATACTTCAGCGCTTTGCATTGTTGAACAGCGTTGTGATCAGTCTAGAGATAAGGACTATAGCAGTTGCAATGCCACGCAGTTAATCAGATGGAGTATTATCGCGATCTTCTTTGCGATCTTATCACGAGCTGTCATAATTTCCAAAGGCTTTCTGATCTGTTGATAGATGAACTTGTTCTTATCACTTGCTCTCTCAAAGGTGAGAGTGTAAAAGAGATTCGAAACATTTCTCGATCTTTTGAAAGCTGCGATTTATCAGTCTGATGCAATAGAGTGAGCAGGGGAGAAAGAGGAAGGGGAGGTTCAACAACATTTCTGTCCACACTTTCGTTGTTATTCACGGAACTAATCGGGCCAAACCCGCTCACTTTTACGCCCTCTTTCGCCTCTTCGAAGTATCATTGAAATGTGGAGCCGGCACGTCGGGTTGGCGCGTGGCAGTCAAAGACGCAAAAAGAAAAAAAAGACGACGTGAACGTATCAAATCATAATAAGAGCTGCTGCGACTCAGAGGTATTGCGATTGGTATTGGTTTACTCATAGGGAGTAGAGTGCAATCCAGAAGTTACTGTAAGAGGAAATATTTTCGACTGATTCCGATAAGTGAACAGTGGCGTTTTCTTGGCGAAAAATTGACGCATTCGAATGCATTATCTCTCTGAAAGGAAACAGTTAGAATGCTGTATTGATACTGATGGAGATAAATTGTCGATTCTCTCTTTTCAGCGTTCCGAGATGGACGTCACTCCGGCTCTCCCTCACGAGCTGCTAGCTAAGCCGACGACCTCCAATTCTACAAGGACTACGCCGACCACATGAATGACGTCGACTAAAATCTGGAGAGAGGATGGGGTCGACCCCAGCTGCACAAGATCCAGCCCCTCCATCTACGTGACGGAGTCAAGGTACGGTAGTTACGGTAGCTTCAGTTCGCGATGGAGGTGGATGCGATATCACCGAGATAGAGACTATACATAGTTGCTGGAGGGGACACACTTGTTCTCTCGCAATCACAAACTCAACCTGTTCGGCACTTTGGTACCCCTATTGGTTATACGGTTGAGTAGCTCTGTATTCCTTTTCCACTCCATGATCTTTCATTGTTTCGACGTTTTTCCCAGCTGTTCTAACGACCGCTCTCTACATGGGGGTAAGGGATGCTGAAACCTACTTATAGAACGCCGTAACCATAAGACTTTGATCCTCAATCTTCGGATTTTGATTTTTGATCTTTATCGTAAGAGATTTGAACAATTGGGCTGATCAATGCTTTCCAGGGCAATGATGATATCGGCGTCGCGCCGACGTCTCTTTTCGCGATCCGGGACGATTCCGTGCAGACCAGAGGGTAACCCGGAGAGACTGTGAGTGGGACTGATTTGGAAGGGATACTTTCTAGGTAAGATTTTGCGGTCCCTGCTCCCGATCGAATTCCTGGTTTGACAAGGGTGAAGCTGGTTTTTTCTAAGCACGAATTTTTGGTCCCTGCACCTTTCTATTTCCTGATTTGTTGCGCGACTTGACTTCCATCCTCTTCCGCATCGTCTTCACATCGATTCCCACGCAGAGCTCGATTGCAATGGTGTCATTGCGCTCATAAGTTGCATGTTTCGGCCGCTGAGGCTTTAGATACTGTTTCCAATGCCTAATCGCTTACCCGTATGTTTACAAAGCTGGCTCATGGTGGAAGTGGAAAAAAAGTTGATCGCACGCATGAATCCGCATACCGCCCAGTATGGAATCGTCGTCCTTCGATGGAGAATCGACGGAGAGGGAAGGGATTGAGGGGTACGGATGTATCCATCCGTACCCTTCTCAATCTTTTCTTTGCAGTCGACTGAAGAAGGCTGGAAGTCTATGAACGAAGATGAAGAAGGAGAGAAGAAATGAAGAATGTGTGAAGAAGGAGAAGAAAAGAGTGGATATGGAGGTACTGAATATCGACCGCTGTTGTGTGAGAGCTGTGGGGTTCTCCCCTCTGAAGAAAGGAAGAAGAATAACACGTTATTGTGTTAACCAAAAAGGGGTTCGCCACCCCTCCCCCTTCTCCCTCCCCCCCCCCGTCGAGAAGAAAGCGGATAACGCCGAAGCTTGAGAAGATGAAGAAATAGAAGATAATGAAGAAAAGAAGAGTTAACACGTTAATATGTTATCCAAAAGGGGACGCCACCCCCCTCCACTTCTTTTATGCAGGTATAGTTTTCTCCTGCCGTACCCCTCTCAACCTTCCCTCTCTATCTTCCATTGAAGGACGACGATTCCATCCCGGACGCTATGCGGATTTCTGCGAGCGATCGATTTCTTTTCCTATTCAGTCATTCTTTCCTATCTCAGCTCTAGCAAATCAGCACTTTTTAGAAGCCTTTGTAAACGAAAACCACTAATAGGATAGGGATGTGAAACTGTAGTTACCTCCTCAGGCCCATGCATGTAAATTATGAGCGCAAGGACACCATTGAAATCAAGCTCTGTGTGGACATCGATGTGATTACCGTGGAACAATATGAAGATGGAAATTGTCGTGACGATATAATTGAAGAGAGATTTGGAAGTTGGTTAAGATCGCAGAGGACCTTGAGCGCTTGCGTGGTGGTTACCCTTTCCAACGCACCTTGTTTCAAGCCTAAGGGTTCACTATAAACCCTTAGGCTTGAAAACCCTTAGACCCCTTAGACGCTGTTGAATTTTGATGTTAGGAAGTGGGGTCATCGGATCCACTCTTTTGATTTTCATAGCTCAGCAATGAATTATAATAGGGCCAAAATCGAGGTACATTTGGAAGGAGCCATGTCTGACAATCATGATTTATGGTGAGATGAGGCTAGGGCGCAGAGTCCCCGTTCAACATATTGCGCAAACCAAAAATCTAGAATTTTTGAAAATGATGAAAATGTGTTTTGTCTCCGTGTAATCAAGTTGATACGAGTGGAGATCTGAAATGATCATAGCATCGAAGTACCTTGCCTACTACGCCTGCTTGCTAGCTGTAGTGAAGCTGCTCTCATTCGTTCGCAAGATATATAATTTCAAACTCAGACAACCAAATAAAGAGGCCGAATTTCACCTTTTTCCTTAAACCCAGCATTTCGCTGTTTATGAAACCCCAAAAATTTGGTGTCAATTTGTAGACTACCCCTTCCCTGAAACGTATTTGCTTGGGTGGACCCAACAGATCATTCGTTGGAATTCGGGAGGGAGTGGAAAGTACCACCAAAAATTTGACTTTTATTCAATTACTTTTCTAAAAAAAATTTCTTCCTCAAACGTAGGTCTGATTGAAAGCTACTGTAATACTACTGTAGAAGCTACTGTAGATGGCTGTAATACTCGAGGGTCCCTCAACACAAGACTGCGATAAAATTGTAAAACGGATCGATAGTTGAGACATTACATCAACAAGTGTATTAGTCAGAAACTTTCGGAACAGCCTAATAGCACTTGTTTCGTCCTCTCTTCTATTGATACTGGGATGGGTATGAGACTGAAGTTTCGCCCACAATTTTCGACGCATTCATAATTAACTGTTTGCCCGTTTGGTCTCTCGGGGAATCGAGTAAATTGTTTTTTCTGCCCCACAATCATGCAAAGAAAACTGAAAGCGAGGGGTTTTGGTGACGAGACTCTTTGTGTTTCCACTCTTTTTTCAGCTCCATGAAGAGGTTGAGAATGGGAATGTTAGGTAGCATAGTATATCATCATCGGCAGTTCCGGGTGGCTCTCTTTGACATAATTTCTTTGACTATTCTCTTTTGATAATTTCAATCTTCCTTGCTAATTTCCCATTAACATTGAGCAACACCGCTGGCATGTTTTCTTCCTAAATTGCCTACTTTCCGTATTTGCTAAATCAAGAGAGTGATAATGTGTTGTGATCAAGTGTTTGCCGCCTCTATTCTCACGATCATCATTTACCATCGTTGGAAATTTCTCTGAGAGAGAGGCAAAGTTATCCTAAAATTGACACATTCGCTCTGTTTTCCCCCATTAACTTTTCCTCAATGCATTCTCTCTTGAGTAAATGCTTGTAGGATCCTCTGGTTACTTTTCAGTCCAATTGAAGCGACCATGCTTGTTTTCGTTTAATGTTGAACATGTCTCTCTACACACCAGTTACCCAAATTGGTATGATATTGCATATCATGGCTCCCGCTCAAACAATTGTTGATAGGCACAAATAATGGATCAAATCGTCCCAAGAGATGAGACAAAGGAGCTGAGCTGTCCTTCTCGCAGAAATGCTAATTGGAGAGAAAAGGAAATGACGCGAATTAATGAGAGAGATGAGCCCGGCTGTTTTCGATGCATTAATAATTAACTGTCTGATCTTTTGGTCTCACGGGACACGGAGTAAATTTTACTTTCCATCTAACAATCATGCAAATAATGCTGAAAGTGCTGGCGTTTTTGCTGCCGAGATTCTTGCGTATCCGCTTCTTTTTTCGCTCCATAAAGAGGTTGAGAATGGGGTGGTTAGGCAGGCATACTCAGTGCTATAGTTCCGGGTGACTCGCTTTGGCACATCCGCTTTAGCTATTCTCTTTTGCTATTATTAACCCCTCAATCATACTGAGCAAATCTGACGTGCTTTATCCCGTTTCTGATTATCTATTCTGCTTCCGTCTTCTAATATCGTTTGCCAACTTTCCGTATTTTGTTATTGGATTTTTTGCTTGAAGCCTAAGCCCTATCAGTCTCGTTAGCGCATGTTGTGTTCAGTCATTGAAATCTGTCATCTTTCACATGTGCACGTTTTTCGCCGCTAGGGTTTGCTCTTTTTCATTGTTCGATTGTTCACTTTCCCCGTCGAAATCTCATGGGCCCTCCTACTCGTATCCTCAGCTTTAGCACGTGACTTGGTTGTTTCACCTCGCCTCTCCTTTACACTTTCACTAATTGGCACTTGACTCGTCTTCGTTTCTAGGGAAACCGGAATGGATATCAGTCTGACTTTTCGGCTACTGTCTCAAGATACTCATTTCGTCCCTGTCTCTCAATAGTTCTAGAATTTCATCCACTTTTTCTTTTGCAAATTCCGCATGCTTCGTCAGATCACTAATAGCAATGAAGGCACGCAAAATCCGAGGACATTGATCGGGGTCTACGGTCTACTTCTCTCCAATCTTAGTTCTCAGATAGCGGCTGGCTAGTAAGAGAGAGTATTGAAAATCAAGAGAGTCCTAATTTGTTGTGATCATGTGCTATTTTCTGCCTCTTTTATCACGATCATCAGTTACCATCGTGGGAAATTTCTCTGAGAGAGACAAAGTTATCCTAAAATGGCCACATTCGCTCTCTTTTCCTCCGTTAACCCTTCCTCAATACATGCTCACATGAGTAAATGATTATAGGTACCTTTCGTTTCTTTTCTTTTCAACCCATTTTTTTTCTCGTTTAATGTTGAACATGCTCCTCTACACACCCAAATTGGTATGATATTGTATAACGTGGCTCCCGCTCAAACAATAGTTGATAGGCACATATTATGGAACAAAACGTCCCAAGAGATGAGACAAAGGAGCTGTGCTGTCCTTATCGCAGAAATGCTAATTGGAGAGAAAAGGAAATGACGCGAATTAATGAGATCGATGAGCCCCGACTATTTTCGATGCATTCATAATTAACTGTTTGCCCTTTTATTCTCGCGGGGGTCGGGTAAATTCTCTTGTCTACCCCACAATAATGCATGCAAAGAATGCTGAAAGTGAGGGGTTTTGCAGTCGAGATTTTCCGCTCTTTCGTTCTGCCGTTTCCGCTCTTTTTCAGCACCATAAAGAGGTTGAGAATGTGAAGGCAAGGTAGGCACTATAATACTCTACTCGGTGCTATTCAGTGCTATAATTCCGGGAGGTCCGCTTTGGCATACTCGTATTCTCTTTGGCTATTTTCACCCCTTATTTACTGAGCTAATCTCACAAGCTTGTTTCCTTTTGTGATTATCTATGCTGCCTTCGCCTTCTTGTATCGTTCGCCTACTTTCGGTATTCTAGGAAAAATAAGTCGTCTAGTAAGCCCCCATCAGTTTCGTTAGAGCATGTTGCCTCGAAATGACTCAATATTAGGTCCAACGCTCAGTTATTGAAATCTAGCTTCTTTCACAAGCGCACGTTTTTCGCCGCTATGAAGTCTTACCATTTTTCATTGATCGATTGTTCATTTTCCCAGTCGAAATCTCGTGGGCTGCTACTCTTATCGTCAGCTTTCGCTCGTGACTGGTCTGTTTCACCTTTCTCACCCTTCCTTCAGACTTTCACTAATTGGCACTTGACTCGTTTTCGTCTCTAGGGATACTGGAATGGATATCAGACAGACTTTTCGGCTTTTCCACTAGGTGCCACTAGGTGCCTTACAGTCTCTCAATATCACAAGAATCTCATTTATCGTTTAAATTTTTGCTACCTCAAGGCAGAAAAATCTGAATAAATCTCAGGAAACAAATCATTTTGACCATTCTATGTCCTCAATTATCAGATGGCCATCGGAAATCAAGAGGGTCCGATCATATGCTATTTACCATTTCTTTTCTCACAATCATCAGTGAACGTCGTTAGAATTTCATCTCGAAAAATCCACCAAAAATGGCCGCAATCGCACTTTTCAGCCCTCCCTCATTGCGTTCTTTCGTGCGTTGGGCAATTCACTAGATTCCCGAAAGAATGGTTTTTAGCAGTAAAAGCTATCTGATGACTTGCGCACATATAATGCTATCATTGTCCCAAGAAAAGAGCGGAGCTCTTTTTCCAGAAGTAAAATGACGCGAATTAATGAGAGAGATGAGTCCCGACTTTTTTCCACGCATTCATTAGCTGTTCGTCCTTTTGCTTCTGCTGGGCGCGGAGTAATTTGTATTTTCTACTCTAAAATCATGGAAAATGGTATGCGAAAGGTGTGCATATTTCCAGCGAGCTTGAACAACGCCTTGAAGTTTACAGCGTTTTAGGATTGGATTGACATGCGCTGCTTTCATAATTTCACCCATCATCGTCGATCCGAAATTTTGCCGGTCCATTTGTGCCTCTCGGTTCTGCCTCGGTTCTGAAATTCCAGAGAAACCCCTTGCTACTTTGACGCCTTTCTCATGTCCACGTTTTTGCCGCTCCGAGGTTACCCCCTCGTTCAACCAGTCTAGATCACTTGAGGACTTTTCACTTTTTTCAGCTGTATCAGTAAGCACATGGCTTGGATGTTTCTCATTTCTAGCTTCTCCTTTAGGCTTCGACTAATTGGCACTTGTCTCTTCTTCGCTTCTGGGGATACTGGAAAGTCTGAAATTTCGGCTATCGTGTCAAGCTACTCGTCTTTTCACTGTCTCCAAATATTTCGACTCTAACTGTTTTGACTCCACCTAACTTGCTCAATTTTGGTCGGTCAGAGAGTCTGGTAAATGAATAGAGTCTTATGATTACGTGACCACATACAGTTACGATCTTAATTCCCATGATCATCAGCGACCAGCGTGGGACTATTCTCCCTGAGAGAAGGGCACAATCATCCTAGGCTGAACATAATCGCTCTGCTTTCCTCCATTAACCCTTCCTCAACACATTATCACTCTCGTTTAATGATGAGCATGCCCCTCTACAGACCAGTTACCGTTATTAGTATAATATTGTATAACGAAACTCCCTCTCAAACAATAATTGATAAGCACAAATTATGGTAAAATTGTCCCAAGAGGTTAGACAAATGAGCTGAGCTGTCTTTCTCGCAGTAATGCTAATAGAAGAAGGAAGGAAATGATGCGAAATAATGAGAGAGATGAGTGACTATTTTCGATGAATGTATAATTTGCTGTCTGCTAATATGGTCTCTCGGGACACGGAGTAAATTGAACTTTCTATCTAACAATCATGCAAAGCATTCTGAAAGTGAGTGCGTTTTTGCTGCCGAGACTCTTAGCGTATCCGATCCCTTTCCGCTCCATAAAAAGCTATGGAAAAAGAATGGGAACGGATGGCGGGAATACTCAGTGCTTCACACTCGTTTTTCTCTGCCGCCACCCATGTCCCGCCGCCTTTTTTCATTGTGCGATAGCTCAGATTCCCGGACTAGATCAGGTGTCTGCTTCTCATCTCAACTTTGTCAGTTGGCTCGTGACTTCCCTTTTCTCGCCTCTCCTTTACACTTTCACTAATTGACACTTGACTCTTCTTCGCTTCAGGGGCCACTGGTGTGGATATCTGTCTGAATTTCGACTTTTCTCTCAAGCTACTCGTTTCATCCCTGTCTCTCAATACTGTCAGTACTTTCAGTATCTCTCATTACTTTCAGTAAATCATTGTTTCAGGAATATGCCATCTCGCAAAAACGCGCAACGTAACAAGAAGAAGCATCATATTTCTACTTCTAACTCGGCCCAATCTAAACCACCACTTACTACTGAAAGCACGACAAAAGGTATATATTTAGGTAATTATTTTTGCGCAAATGTTGCTTCAGAATCACCCGAAGACCTTCTTGCTAATTTATCGCTGGCCGACAGTAAAACTTCAACTACGACGAAAAGTAAGAGCTCAAATTTCAAAACTTTCGTCACTTCAACATGTAATTACAGGTGCTAACTACGATTCGTCTCCCAATCTTGTTGAACAATTCCTGAAGATTGTTCCTATGCTACCTTCAGCTTGTCTTTCCGAACTCTACTCTTTGATCCTTAATCAAATTCGACTAATGCACATGACATTTCAATCAATTGGGGAGAAAACTACGGTGATGGATCAGTTTGCAATAATTGGAGAGGCACTTGTGGCACAGGAAGAAAATATGAGACGAATCTGGAAGTCTGTACGCAAATTCTCAGGTGGGAATTCACATTGCGATAGTGAACAAGCGTTCTAACTATTCCTTTCCGATCGGTGAACAATCAAGACTCTTTCAGAGTTCAATGGTGATCTCGATTCGATTCCTGGTACTTCATCTCAGTCTTCATCTAAGTCGTGATCTCCACTCATAGCTGATATAGAAAGAGAGATGAATGCACTCTCGAGATTCGATTTGCTTTTGGTCATCAAGAGCCTTACATTACTGAAGAGCCTCAAATCCGAATACCAAGAGAATTTGATTGACCTAATATTGGAATTCGAAAACACACGAAAAGGTATACAATTTAGCATTAATCTATTTGAATTCGTTTTGTTTTAGTTTCATTTTGAGTTGGTTAGCCCAATCTTGTTTCCTTTTAGGAACGCTGTCACCGAATCTCAAATCAGAACCTCGAAAACGTACTTCAAAGGAAGCAAGAATTTCGGAACTTCTGAAGGTGAGTCTTATTTGTTTTGTTCAAGAGTGCATGCCTCGCAGATTGAAATATTGGGGTGTCCCATAAGTCTTTTGAATTTTTTTCGACATATTTTTTCGAGCCGGCTATTCAATGTGCATGCATCATACCTTGAGCATGTGTAAGGCCTAGTCCTATAGAATTTTATCAGACCCTAAGATCAAGGATTGATTTCATAAGAATGATGCAATACTCGAAAAGGTCGATTTTTGAGTGATATTTTCTAAATTTTTTATCAGACCAGGGGAAAACGGTTGAAAGCTGAGATTGCTAGCACAATAGGGGGTGAATGTAGGCTCAAATATAGAACACTAATATTCAATTTATGTCAAGAGGTTAAGCTGGGAGGTCAAAGATTCTGAGAAAAATTCATTTTCTATAGAGTACTTTTCGAGGTTTTTTCAAAATTTCAAGCTTCCAATCGATCCCCTGGTCTTCAAACTTTTTTGAAAATATGCCATCCAGGTGCTTCAACGTATGGTACACTGCAAAATACCGAGTGAAGATCTCATCTTACAAGGCAAAATTAAAAGTGCGGATTTCGAAGTATTTTTCATAGTGACGCAGCAATGGTATTCAAGAGATCGACTTTGCTCTCGTTTGGCTTCTTGTCTGCTTCATAGTCGCATGAACTGGTTTACCGAATTTTTCCTCAAAGCATTCGCGAGATTTGGAAAAATATCAAGAAAAACTTTTTTCAAACCATCTCACAAAAATTTTGAGTAGGTTATTCAACGCGAGACGAATTCACAGCCTTAATACCAGAAATCATAGAGTAGCCATTCCTCTCTCTAGTGCACTTGTCCTTTTACAATTATGTTCGAAAACAACGAAGATAATAAAAAATTCAAAGGACTTATGGGACACCCTAATACCATCGAATAATGAACTGCTAGGAATAGAAAGTTGTGTAGGATACCTCGAAATATGTAGAATAAAGCACTTCAGGTGATGCGAATCTATGTAGCTAAGAGTGTCGAGCTTTACCAATCGCTTCCGGACTTTGAGAAGTGGGAATTGGGGAACTCACTGCTAACCCTCGGAAATCAAACGGTTCTCAAGTCCGGATCTCCTCTGTACACAGGTAACCAAACATAAATTTTCGGTATTTGTTATGATTAGCCCTAACTATCCCAAATTCAAAAAAGTGAGGAATATTAGATTTTTGACAATATAAATTCAGGACAATGCACTCTCACCTTGAGTGAAGTGCAGTTGATCAACTCTTGGCTGCTGGCGTTGGCGCCAAAATCATCACGCTTGGGAAAGTTCAGAGATCATCTGAAAAATATTGATGCCGGTCCAGTCACTGGCAAACTGTTCCTATGATGGATGATTTGTGCTGTGGTTGTCAGTGACTTGAACCTTTTCAGATGAGTAATCTCAGTACATCACATTAATCATTCTTATGTACCGAATCATCTGTACCTTCCGCTCTTTGTATTCTAATTAGCGTAATTTAAAATTTATGCACACTTGATTACCGAGAATAAAGCAATCAGATAACAGAGATTGCGCATCGAAAAATCAGATCAAGTGAGCTATCAAGGGATCAACGAGTGAAAGTTTCAGCACTATCTACTTTCACTTATTCGCTCTCATTCTTCATGCTTTTTCGTTCCTATCAAATGCATTCTCATTGCTAGTGTTTGAATTGATCATGATTTCACAAGAGAATGCTGTTGACCTTGTATGCCAAATATCGTTTTGTCTGGCGTCCCTACTTGATACTATCACATTTGTGACAGCCTGAACGATATGCAACTCTCTCATGATCTCACAGGATTATCTTCTTCTCTCTCTCTGCTGAGCGCCTCTCAATTATCCACACACTTGCGAAAAAGGCTATAGTTCACTCCTCTCATTCCCACCTGAGAACTTGCGCACAGACTTCCAGATCCTTCTCATATGCTCTTCTTGTGCCACAAGTGCCTCTCCAAGTAAGTATTGTAAACTGGTCCATGACTGCAGTCTTCTCCCCTATTGATTGTAATGTCATGTGCATTAGTCGAATTTGATTAAGGATCAAAGAGTAGAATTCGGAAAGACACACTGAAGGAAGCATAGGAACAATTTTCAGGAATTGTTCAACAAGAGAGGGAGAAGAATCGTAGTTAGCACCTGAAATTAGTGTTTGCTCTTTCGATAAATTCATAAGAAATGCCGAAAGTTTTCAAATTTGAACACTTACTTTCCGTCGGAGTTGAAGTATTACTGTCGGCCAACGATAATTCAGCAAGAAGGTCTTCGGGTGTTTCTGAATCAATATTTGCATCAAAGTAGTTACCTAAATATACCTTTTGTCGTGCTTTGAGTTGTAAGTGGTGGTTGACGCGTAGCAGAAATAGAGTCTGAAACTGGCTGTTGCTTGTTGTTGCGGCGTGCGCCTTTGCGAGAGGGCATTTTCCTGAAACAATGATTCTGAAATACTGAAAGTATTGAGAGACGGGGATGAAGCAAGTAGCTTTTAAGAGAACAAACAATTATATTTAGAGTTCAATGGAGATCTCGATTCGATTCCTGGTACTTCAACTCAGTCTTCTTCTAATTCATCATCTTCTTCACTCCTGTCTGATATTGAGCGAGAGATGAATGCGCTCTCAAAATTCGATTTGCTGCTGGTCATCAAGAGCCTCACACTACTGAAGAGCCTCAAATCCGAATACCAAGACAACTTGATTGACCTTATATTAGAATTCGAAACCACACGAAAAGGTAGTCCAGTTGGTATTTGAATCGTTTGCCCAATGATTCCGTGTAGGAACTCTTTCTTCCAATGCTGAGAAATCAGAACCTCGAAAGCGAAATTCAAAGGAAGCCAGAACTTCGGAACTTCTGCAGGTGAGACATGTCTCTTTTGATGGAAAATAGAAAGCTTCTCAGGTAGAGATTCCATTGAACAATGATTTGTTAGGAGTTTAAAAAATGTGTAGGATACTCTGGGATTATTTATATTAAAGCACTTCAGGTGATGCGAATCTATGTAGCTAAGAGTATCGAGCTCTACCAATCGCTTCCGGACTTTGAGAAGTGGGAATTGGGAAACTCACTGCTAACCCTCGCTAATCAAACGGTGCTCAAGTCCGGATCTCCACTGTACACAGGTAATCAACTAAGTGAAAAATGTGGCATTTGACTTATTGTCCCAAACTTTCACATGCATGTGAAAATTTCCAACAGATTGGTTTTCATCGGTTTGCGCAAATGAACTTTCAGGTCAATGCACTCTCAACTTGAGTGAAGTGCAGTTGATCAACTCTTGGCTGCTGGCGTTGGCGCCAAAATCATCACGTTTGGGAAAGTTCAGAGATCATTTGAAAAGGATCGATTCCGGTCCAGTCACTGGCGAATTGTTCCTATGATGGATAACTCTCAGTGTGTGTGAGTCATTTGTATCGATGTAAACTTGATCACTCAATCACTTACGTCTCTTCCCTTCTCTCTGCCCGGCCCCCATATTTCTTGCACGTATTTCTCTCCCTTCCACTATCACTTATCACTTTTATCACCTCTTCTTTTGTTCAAAGGTATCCCCCGTTTCTAGTCTTCACCCGCACATAACTGTGTCGTTTTCACGTTGTTTGTTGGTACCCATGCTTCCCTTCCCCATCTTTTTTCTTCCCCACTCATGAAGGGCGTCGTACTGACGAAGTCCACCCCCGTGAGGCGATTGGGCGTCTACGACCCAATGGACCGAAACGTCCAACCGCGTTATCTTTAGGAAGTCTCTCCCTTTCTTGTAAATTTCTGGCAGCATTACCGTTTCTATTCTATTTGCAACCTTGTTTCGCTTTAATTTCAGTTGAATGGTCTCAATATATCACATTAATCATTCTTATGTGTCGATTCATCAGTACCTTGAACTCGTTGTATTCTTTTTAGAGCAAATTAATATTTGTCCTAACTTATTTAACAACAATAAAGCAATCAGATAACAGAGCTATCGTATCGGGAAAATCAGGTCAAGTGAGCTATCAAGGGAACAATGAGTGAAAGTTTCAGCGCTATAACATCTTTTGCTTATCCGTTTTCATTCGTCTACCCTTTCTCTCCTATCAAATTCATCCTCATTCATTGTCATCCGTTTTGTTCGAAGGGAACACCTCAAAATCCAACAAGGGGGGGGGAGGGGGCGCCCTCCTTTGTTGGTGTCAGACGACAGTTCTGTGCTATTGGTTTATGTCTCCACAGTATCTCTTTACAGCGGTGCGATAGTTTGAACAGCGGCCAAGGGCCCGAAGCTGGGTAGAGATCTCTAAATCCGTGGAGGACCCGCAGATTACGACACTACTTCGCAATGAAAAAGAGCTAATGTAGTTAATATTGAGAAAGTAATTGTGTATTCTGTGGGTTACGGTACTTTTGAAGTTCGAGATTTCTCAAACAACAGTACCCATTAGAGAGGCAAGAGAAAAAATCGATATTAAAAAGTGTGCATTGTGGCTGCAAACATCACATTGTTAATTTACCTGTCCTGTGTTTCGAATTTTCTTTTTTCGAACAGTTTAATACGATAGTATTGATTGCCATGCGCTGTACGGCCAATAAATGAAAACAATTAGACAACTCATCAGAGTAAATCAATTGCATGACTCCGCTCGCAAAATCTTTCCCTTTCTGGCTGCTCTCTTGCCCACACTCGTTAACTGGCACTCTCTTCACTCTCGCTCTCACTTTTCACACTTCCGATTCTCTAGTTTCTTCCTGTTGCAGTTGGTTTTCACCTTACATTCTCGAAAATGCTAATTCAGGGAGATATCGAGATGATGTTCGAAGAATCGTGTTTACGATTGCAAAACGAACGATAAGCTAGAAAGTTATGATCATTTTATTCAAATAAGAATCAGAGAGGGATGACTCGGAGGAGAGGGACGCGCAAATGTCAAAGGAGAACCAATGGAACGGAGCAATGTTATCTACGGAGAACATATCTTCACGGAATATATTTGAAGGTGATTCGGTTAGTGATTACCTCAATGTCGAGTGGGAGATTGGATACACATGAAGCACTTAAGCAGAGTGGAATATTGAGGAAAGTATTGAGCCATCCTCTGTTCGGGTCACTCTGAGAAAAGGGAGTTTTGATCTGTTGTCAAGGTTTGTGCCGCTGACCAGAACCTAGCTGCTGATTTTCTTGATACAGTAATCCGATGACGTTCGAATACAGTATCCCTACCATCTCTAAACCTGAAAGACCCGATACAGTAATCCCACGACGTTCACTGACATTATCAGTAGCATCTCTAAACCTTAATGACTAGATACAGTAATCCCACGACGTTCACTCAC
>LS507588.1:0-25171 GCA_900490845.1 Pristionchus japonicus
CACGTTACGGTAGTAAATACGCGCGGTGCATTTCCCGTTGCCTATTTTCGTCAGTTATCTAGTTAGTTCTCGTCTCGCGACGTCGTCTGTTATTTCTCCCGTCTAAGAAGATAAAGTAGTTCCATCACTACTCGCCGTCCCTCCACTACCACGCCACAGCAAGCTGTAAAAAAGCTCACACGAGGATACACAACAATTAATATCATTGTGTACCTGGGCGGGAGGAGGGAGACGAGCTCGTCCCTCACCGGACCGGCCGAGTGCAGCATCAGCAGGCGATGCAGGATCTGGAATGGAGTTAATTAATTAATTAATTAATAACGTTGACTCTGCTCAAAAATACTGAGACGCATTGGCAAAATATCATCAAAGACGATGCGCTAACAGCTGTTTGACCGTCTGCCAACTCAGTGATTAATTAATTTTCATAATTATTCAACTAATTAGATTGACTAGGTGCAAAAGTACTCGCACACAATGCCAAAATATCATCAAAGACGACGCGCTTGCACCTAACAGCTGTTTGACCGTCTACCAACTTCGTGATTAATAATTAGTTTAATTAGTGAACTAATTAACCTCGGGCGTCATGGCCTTCCTCGTTTTGTGCAGCATCTGCAGCGCGCGGCCGAGCACGTGCGTGTCGCCCTTGTCCAGCGCGAAGAAGTGGTCGCGCACGGCTGCAAACGGGGTGATTAGTTAATTAAGGAGCGTTAATTAGACTATTTAAGAGCCAGGAAAGAATCATGAACATCTGCAAAATTTCATAGCGAAAATCGGGAAGATAAATGGCTAGGAAACAGGAAGATCGCGATTCAAATCGTTTTGAAGTTGTAATTGAACGAATTGCAGCATTAGACCTTGATCACAGCAAGTAATTGAGTGAGGATGACAATTCAAATAAGTAAAAGCAACTAACTCTCGAAGGCGATGAGCTCCGGCTCCTTCTTGGGCTCCTTCTTCGCCTTCTCCTCGCGCTCCTTGCGCTCTGCCTCCTCCTTCTCCTAAATTTGATGATAAATTGACGAGAAATCAACAAAATATTGATGTTTTAGCGTTTTCTAAGGCAAAATCTTCTGGAGTTGAGCGAAAATCAGAAAGAATACAGTGAAAAAGAGAGACAAACCTGCTTGATCTTCTCCGCCTTAGTCTTGGGCTTACTCGGTTCGGAGGAAGAAGTCATTCTGGAATCAAAATTGAGGATTGCTTGAAAAAAGGAACAGAACAACAAGAAAATATGCTAAATCGGGAAGACTTTGAGAAAAGCAGCTGTTACGAGGTCCAAAATAAAAATTGGTGAGAACTTGGGTCAGTTTAGGATTCTACGATGGATTGCGGTCACTAATCAAACCAATTGAATCAAACAAGGCAAAACTCACGCGAAAACAAGGCGGAACCCAGCGACGAAAATTTGAACGAGATGACAATTGAAAAGTGGGCGGAGCTACAGTAGCTTCCCCAGACGCGGGGGAATTCCGTGTGGGAGTTTCTATCCTTCAAATATTTGATCTTTGAACTTTGTAAGAACTGCTATTTTTCGATGTTTTTCATTAAAAATATGCAAGACGAAGCTCATAGGCTAATCAACAAGGGGTATAAAAGGGTCTCCTTCCTCCACATTCCTCACTCACCCCCTCCACCCCTTTCGGCTTCTCTCCCCCCTTTCCCTTCTGAAATGGACACCAAGTCATCAACGCGGACCGTCGTTCGAGGTACCTACCGTACTCCTTGAATACCGTATCCTATCATGACAGCTCGTTCCCTCTCCGCGCCTCGGAGACGCGCCTTCTCTCGTTCCAAGTCGAGATCCGCGAGATCTCGCTCGAATCGAAGCATGGGAAGGTACGGTAGATCCTACTTTATCGATTGATCTCATCCCGTTCAGATCTGCCACTTCCGCCGCCAGCAAGAAGAGCCGAAGGTATACCGTAGACCCTACCGTATCCGAAATCGATTACCGTACCGTCAGGTCAAGTCGGCGAGTGACGTGGGGCCCCAACACGGACGTCGCCAAGTCGCCGACCCGGCGTATTGCTAGGTACGGTATGCAATCGATCAATCGATAATCTACCGTACTCACCCTAACTTACCGTAATCCAGATCCTTCGCTCCGCCCGATCTCCTCAAGCCCCTTGTTCCGCAGCTGAGGTATCGCGTCCTTCTACCGTGCCCCATGCCTACCGGATCCTTGCAGTCTGCCCGATCTCATTGCGAGCCCGCTCAAGCCGAGCACAACCGTCGCGCTGAGGTTCGGTATTGATCTACAGTACCTCCGCTACCGTGCTCCTTACAGTACTTCGTCTTCTAATCGATCGAAGAAACAGACGAAGACTCTCGTTTCCAAGAGGAAGAAGCGAGCGGCTTCAATGAAGAGCAAAAAGAGTGTGAGTTGGGTTACGGTAGCTGGTGGATCCTGCCGCGAAGGAATACGGTAGTTAATAGTACTGGTGTAACCAATTTCATTACAGACTCGAGGCAAATCACGAAAGGCGAAATCTATGAGAAGAGCCAAATCAGCAAAATCGAAGAAGTCTCGAAAATCAAAGTGCTAGTGCAAAGTGAAAGAAAGAATGAAGCCCCGCCCCCTGCCTGACTACCGTAACCTGATCTACCGTACCCCACCTACCGTACCCTTCCCTACTCACACCCTTCCTCGTACTGACTACTAAAACAAGTAATAAACATTGATCTTAATCGGACTTGTGTGACAAATGTGAATCAATATCAAGCTACAGTACTCCAACAATTCTGCTTTCGTTGATACATCAGTTCGCCGCACCAGGATCCCTCTCATTCCACCGCTCTGCTTAGGTAGGAGGAAGGGGAGTGAGAGGCTGGTCCGGCGAACTGAAGAAGCGTTCGTAGATGTTGTCTCTCTGCTTTGTGTATCACAGTTAAACTCGCACTGTTCCTTCACGTTATCCAGACATGAACGCTCGTATCTACAGTTATCGAGACAATGTACAATTAATTCAGACAGAAAAGAATGTATGACAGATGTAATGAAGTCTAGTTATTTGGGTGATGATCGAATCAGAACATTTGGATCAATAGAGATACTACTGTAAGACTAAGACTACTGGTCAATGAAGCAACCCTCAACTTTCTTCTCCTTCTCTTCCTTCTTCTCCCTCTCCATCTCCTTATTCGCAGCCTTTTCAACGAGCGAATTGAAGCACAATTTGAGATTGCCGAGATCAACCTGAATACGGTATGATAGATTACGGTGCGTGATTATCGATCGATAACGTCTACCGTACCTTCATTCCCCTCTCATGCTGCCGCACACACTCGACCACCTCATCGAATGTCGTCCCCACTCCAATCGATAATCCCTTCTGCTCGAGAATCTCCCTGACAGTCTGTCTGTCGGTTCCGTACCGCGCCTGCAAGTACCGTAACCTGATACCGTACCACTACTACCGTAACCCTCACCTTGAGCTCTTCAACGTAGAACTTGAACAGATCTAGTGGAGTGCTTCCATTCTGAAACGAGCAGAAGCTTACGCTCTCTCATTTTTTATCGCCCCACTCCGAACCTGACCGAATGAATATCCAATGAGAAGAACCTATCCCATCCTGATACTCATCTTGATCTGCGCTTCTAAAGCAACACAGATACATTCTGAGTCTGATTTCTCATGCTCTCTCGCTTGGTCTGACCAACGATGGAGCGTGTGAAAGTAAGAGAGCGTGTGAAAGCGAGAGAGCGTGTGAAAGTGAGAGACTGCGAAATTTTGCACATTCCTCAATGCAATCCTACCTGCTGCAGCATCATCTCAAAGCGAGCATCAGAAGAGATGGAGGTGTAGAGGGAGATCCACAGTGAGATCGAGGTCAACTCGCCTGTTGTTGTTGTTGTTGTTGTTGTTGTTGTTTTGACGATTCGAAAACATGAAACATACCCTTCTCATGCAGCTCCTTCAACAATCCCTCGAATGCTTCCCTGGCCTTCCTTTCCTCCCTTCTCACTCTCTTCTCCTCCTCTTCCTTCTCGTCTTCGTGCTCCTTCTCCAGTCTTCTAAAATTAGATAGCTAACATTTAGATTTCAAAATACTCCAAGTTTCTTCGGTCTGGCCAGTTTTATACGAAATGTAGGCAACGAAGCGTTGAACGTGCCTGATGTGCTTCTCGAAGACAACGAGTGCGTCCATCTCGTCCATGCCTAAAAGTGACACCAGTTGATCTTTGAACCCTTTTGAAACCTGATCGTTTTTGAGCAGATCTATACAACCGGCTCTGCAACGTCTCGTCCCTCACAATTCTCCGCTCTCATTGAGAACTTCTCAATCAGCGTTCGCTATTCAAACCAGGGCTATTTCTAGCATTGTTTTCGAAGTTTGTGATCCTATCTCAATCTCCAAACAACTCGAACGTACCCTGCAGTGTCTCATCCCTCACGAACTCTGCATTCTCAATCAGCATTCGCTGAGCCTGAGCCCAAGTGGTTCGATGAGTGATCCCAGACATGCTCTCGAGGATGGTGCGAAGGGCCTGCGAGGTAGATATTTGATTGGCTCCTCCCACTTTCATGTTCTAGTTTTGAACTCATTCTCCAGAATGTTGGTAGGGAACTTCGAATAGTCTAACTGAATCTTCTTTTCACTGTTTGCATGACACTCGAAAAAACACAAAATGGAGAGTCAGACGATCGAATCGTGTTCGTACCTCGACATTCCTCCTAGCTTTCTCTTCTTTCTCCTCCTCCATCTTCTGCATCACAGCCTCGTGCGCATCTCTGCAATCAATCAATATCAATCTTTCACCTACCGTACCCCGTCCTTTCAATCGATATTCCACAGTCCTACCTTCCATCAATCGATATTCGTTTCGCCTACCGTACCCCGGTTCTACCTTCCATCAATCAATAATCCCCCCCCTACCGTATCTCACCTGAATATCTCCCTCCTCTCGTCGTCCTCAACTGCTAGCCAGACGCCCTCGTCTTCGAAGAGCTCGTCTGCTCTTCTGTACTTGAATCCTCTCCTATAAATAGAGACCGTAAGCTCCGCCCCTTTTTGGCGAGCACGAAATCCCTGGAAACTGCGCATCGTTGTTACAATTCGAATTCTCAACCAAATGGATTGATCAAAAAAGTTTTGAGAAGGTATTAGTGGTCTGCACAGATATTCGAATGCCCGAAATGTGTATCTCAAATTTTCAGATGCGAAATTCGCGATAAAGAGCTGCGAAATGGCGAATTTCATGGTTCTAGTCAAGTTCTGCATGTGGGGCATGGTTTACCCGATGCTCTGTATTTATAGAGGATTTTAGGAACAAAAATGGGAATTTTATGATTTTTCTCCGATTTGTAACACCCGAAGATAGAAATAGGTGCACGAGCGCGCGCATCCCCCTCTCTTCTCTCCCTCTCCCTCGGCAAAGTACTACCCGGCTACTCTAGCACGCACTCTCTCCAGATAAAGGTGCGGCGCTTCTCTCTCTTGCCCCTATGGCTTGGGGAAGCTATGCTCCTTGACAATTTGCATTGATTCAGATTTAGCTCCGCCCTCTTTTTCATCAGACCCGATTTCCCTCTGTCTCCCACTATGCCATTCAAACACGGTTTTCGAGGTGTAACTCGGCTCTGAGATGAGATATCAACAAACGGCAAAAAGTATGGTCTTATTCAGACCTAGAGGGACTCATTAGGCACCTCAAATACCTTTCACACCTATTTCGGTCAATGACCTTGGGGTCTCTACCTATAAAACTTGGCGTTCGTCACTGACAATGAAACTGGAGATTTGTGTTACTGCAGAAATTCAATTTTCGGTAAAAGATGTTGAAGAAGAAGGTGAAAATTTGATCTTCAGTTCGAAATAGCGGCTGGCCGTCTCTCCATTTTGAACACTCTCTCATCGGCTAATGAGATGAGAGAGTGTGCCAAATGAAGAGACGGCTACACCTATTTCACTCTATAGCCCACCTTCTCATCTTCGGATGCTCCAATAGCCATCCCTCGAGATCTTCCTTAGCCTTCCTCGCTGCGAGACGCTTCTCGTCCTGAGCATACGGTATTGAACAATCGATAGTCTTCGATAATCAATAATCGATCGATCGACAAATCAGTATCACCCGCTCCTCCTTCTGTCTCCTCACTCTCCACGCATGGAACAACTGCTTCTTCTCCGAGATGCGGGAGAGGATTCGGAATCTACATTCGAGAATTAGGCTATCGATAGAAATCTCGATTGCTAGCTGAACAGCTCAAACATTTGTTGGCTAACCTGGGATCAGCCTGGAGAAAGGGCACAGCTCTATCCCAGGTGCAGGACATTGTGATCTTACCCTCGGTGTACTGTAAATCATTGATATTTCAAATTTTCCAGCTTAAGTCGATGTGATCATCGCTTACTGTGCTTGGAAACAAGGTCCGTTCATATTATTTTTTTGATCCCTTGCTATCAGTTGGTTCGGTTTCTATAGTTTCAGCTGTTCAACAGTGTTTTACCTTGTCCCTCAGCATTTCCGCAAATCTCTCGGCTTTTCTCTCTTTCAGCTCCAGTTCAGGATCAGGCAGTGCTGCCAGTGTAGCAGCCACGGCTCGGTCCATCTCCGACTCTTCCTTCGAGGCGTTCTTTCCCTCATTCTTCAGTTCATCTTTGTCTTCACCTGTAGAAGCATTTTCATGCAACCCCTTTTCGTTGTGCTTGTACCGTACAGGAGCCCTTCTAGGTCAGCGTAGTTGATGAACAAGGGGATGTAGCTACAAATGATACTCACCACCGAATCCCGCAGGCTTCGTCCACGTCGTCTCCTTCGTGCACTTGTTGTGGTAGTACTTCCTCCCGGCTGCAGTCGTGTACACTCTCCAGCCACCATTGGAAGAAAATGAGGAAGAGGCTCTCTGAATGATTACATGTTCTGATCAGGACTGTGCTCTCTCACATTTTTTGACCGACAAGAAAGAATTGCGAAATGAGAGACCGTGAAATTTTTGCACAGTTCTGGTTCTCATCATCTCGAACAATCGTTTCTCTACTTATTCATCGATTAAATTTTGCTGAACTATGTTCAGTGAACACTAATGAACTATTTACTTCAGCCGACGTCCTCAACTCGTCGGGCTTCGTCCAAGTGCTCTGTTGAGACTCCTGAAAACAGGGAATCATGATGACATCATCTTTTCACAAAAGCGATCGCGATCAGAACTATGCATCTGCTGTTCTACGAAGTAATCCTCAGAAATTCTCAAGCAGCTCACCCGATTGTAGTAGAACACCCTTCCGTCCTCTGCTTTGTGCTCACTCCAGATCGGTACTAAAAGGAATAGGTCCAATTTTTTTTCTGAATTCTGACATGTAAAACTGATCGCTGAAATTGTTTGGATAGTGACTTGAAAGCTAACAACGTACTGTTCAATGCTGCATTCATTCCACTTGGCACAATCATCGGACGGGGCATTTGAGGGGTTCCCAGTGATGCATAGGGAAAGCCAAGACCTGTAATCGCAATATTTTTCGATTAATGTTGAGTAAGATAAAGGGATTAGCTGCAGGAGATTGAGCGTGCACAGTGGTATGCCACTTCTTCGATTTCTCGTTCAGATTTGTTATTCTCATCTTTTCATCAGATCCTCAGTTTCAGCGTTCGAAATTCGAAAGTTAAGATTGGGAGTTCAAGAACTGATGTCTTTCGAGAAATCGAAGAAGTTCGGACTAGTCATTGCCATCAAAGTTAGATTCAGAAATGTCAAACTCACGTTGTAGATACTATTGAAGAACCTGAACTCAAAGAAATGATTAGAAGAGAAATTTCAACGTACATTAAAGCTACTGCTTCTTCAGACCTGTTAAAAACTTCTTGGGTATCTGGAGCACGCATTGGCAAAATGGGGTGGGAAATGAGAATGCTAGGGATAGAATATTCTCTGAGCAAATCCTGGGCCAGATATCCAAGAAGTGCCACCTGTTCTACTGATGAAAAAAATACTGATATCGATCGAATTCTGTACCTCTTCCGAACGGATTCAATACTGCAGCTGCAGCTCGCGCAGCCAAGAGCTGCTGCTGCTGCACAGCATACAGCGGATTCAAGGCAATGCCCAGACCGGGAGGGAAGGCCAGCATGCTCTGAGCCCTGTGAAAAGCAATGAATTGGTAAGCAGGAATAGTCAAAATTATACTCTACCTAAGCATGTTTGCCTGGAGGCCCAAAGACGCCATCGACGGTGGGATTGCTGAAGGAAGGAACGCATGTTGAGGTATGAAGTCAGGCTGAAACAGCAATACTCCGTTATTGATTTGATTAGTGTTTCACTGATTTGCATTGTTAGTTCAAGGATAAGATGAAGGATAGAAGAGAAACAGAATAGGCAAACCGCCTGCTTACATTGTCGAGCTCATTCCCATTCCCTGGCACCGAATGTACGCCGGAAGAAGGAGGAATTATCGAGTGATGCATACTGAACTCCAACAATAAAGTAATTATTAGTAATGATACAAATATGTATGAGAGCTAGAAGCAACAACAATCGACCCTAGTCATGTGCGTGACCGACTGCGCGCGTTCCGGTCGCGTCGCGGTCACAGAATCTCAAGAAGAGACAGACGGTATGGATGAGACAATCAGAGTCTCCAGGCCTGTTCAAACCAATTGCCGAGAATCGTCAACTCAATCTCGTTCAATGAAAACTACTTTGTCCCTCTCAAAATTGCTGTTCAAACGGAGTAGACAACTTACTAAAACAAATGCTTTATCGCAGAACATCAACGAAACGAAACATCAAAAACTTCATGAAACAGAACACGATAAATTAGCGAAAAGTGAAACAACATTGCACAGGGTGGGTAACAAATATTGTAACTCTCTCATATTCCCACACTCTCTCGGCTGTCAGACAGGGCTAGATAGTGTGCGAAATGGAGAGTTATGAGTACGGTAGTACCGTAATAACAACAACAGGATGTAGAGTAAGACAGGACGTGAAATGAAAGATGCAAAACGAGAGAAATATCGACCTAAATACGGTACCGTAGTCAGGCAGGGCGAGATAGTGTGTGAAATGGAGTCACGAGTACGGTAGCAATATCGATCTCAGTACGGCAGTACCGTAATAACAACAGGATGTTAGACAGAATGAGACAGCACGTGAAATTTAAAAGATGGAAAACGAGAGAAATATCGATCTAGATACGGTACCGTAGTCAGACAAGGCGTGATACTACGTGAAACGGAGATCGTTGAGTACGGTAGTAATATAAATATCGATCTAAATACGGTACCGTAGTCAGACAGAGCGAGATAGTGCGTGAAACGGAGAGAGTTGAGTTATCGATAGATTACATCATCGACTCGGCCACCGTTCTTCTGTCCTGACTGTAGCGAGTCTGCAAGTATCGATTTATTGATTTTCGAAAATCTGATTTGATCAGACGCTCTCCATTCTCCATGATCTCTCACAAGCAGAGCGAGAGAGTATGGCAAATCGAGAGAGCATTGCTGAACAGTTCAACTCACCTTCATGCCTACCTCTCCGGGCGTTCTCACTTCCTTCGCGGGCTGCAAATGCAATCGATAAACCACCGTACTCAAACGTCGATACAGTACTCCCTGCCTACCGTACCTCCTGTCTCTTTCCGCTTCTCTTGGGAGTTTCCTCAATCTTCTGAGCCTTTGCTGCTGCCCTGGTCACACTTCTGCCCTTGCGGCCACTCGACTTCTCCTGCAACGAAGATATACGGTATCGATCGATTATTGGCTTTATCGATCGATAGACCACCTACCGTATCCGCCGATTCCGACTTGGACTTGGGCGTCTCATCGATCTTCTGCTGCTTGGCTGCAGCTCTGGTGGCGCTTCTGCTCTTACGTCCGCTCGATTTCTTCTCCTGCAACGATTGTGCGACTACGGTATTGATTGAATGGTGGCTTTATAGACCGTACTCCTAAGCATACCGTACCTCCTCCTGTCCCTTGGGCTTCTCAGCAGCCTGCGACTTCGCTGCAGCTCTGGTAGCGCTTCTGCTCTTGCGGCCACTTGACTTCTCTTCCTGTAACAAAGTTACCGTACTCTAACTACCGTAATACTGTGAGCCGAATACAGTGATACCGTACCCATGAGCCTATCGTAAACCGCGATTACCGTACCTCGTCCTGTCTCTCGGGAGTCTCATCAACCTTAGCAGCTGTTCTCGTGGCGCTTCTGCCCTTGCGTCCACTCGACTTCTCCTGCAACGACGATGCTTCATACGGTATCCATCTATTATTGATTGCATTGATCGACCCACTCACCGTATCCGCCGACTCCTTCTTGGGCTGGGGCGTTACCGTATCCTTCTTGCCGCGCTTCGGCTTCTTCGCTGCAGGAGCTGCGATCTACAAAAATCGAATAATCAATACTCCCTGACCCTACCGTACCTCCTCCTCCTCGTCCACCTCCATCGGCTCCTCATCGGGTACGGTAGCTGCCTTCTCCTCTATCGATCCCCTCCTTCTGGCAGATCTTCTCCTCTCCGGCACGATCTACCATAGCCATCGATTATCCATTGATTTTAAAAGTCAGTTTTCGATGCTCACCTTGTCCGCTACCGTATCCACGACCGACGGCTCGCTGTCCGCGTCTTTGCCGCTGCTCGCGATCGCCTTGGGCGCAGGAACTGCGTCCTGCAACGATTTCGAAAATCGATATTCCTCCAAATCGATAATCTACCGTACCTCCTTGCTCGCCTCCGTCGGAGGTTCGTCGCTGCTGCTGGCCGGCTCGGGCACCTGTCAATCGATAACCATGATCTACCGTATCCCACTGTACACCAAGACACACTACCGCATACCTTGGTGAGGCTCCGCCTCTTCGTCAGCGAGACTCTGCGTGCGGGCGAGGCCGCTTTCTGCAAAAAAAGATCGATGAACTGTCCAGCAACCGTACTGTATAATGTGTGGCACACTAGCTACCCCCATCCCCTCTGTTTTTCGGATGGTGGTTCACAACGTGTATAAAAGGGAGAGGCGCTCATCTCTCTCTCTTTGTCATTCCTTCGCATTCTATCTGATTGTGAGCGATAAACGGTTATGGACGAAGAGTAAGAGTACAAACTGCTTCATAATGACTAGCCACTGTACTGACTTTGAGTATCTAATCAATATCTACCGTAATCAATCATTATCTACCGTACCTCGGATGCCTCCGACGACGCATCAACCGAGGAGGACTGGCTGTTGTCGGATGGCGTCGAGATCGGCGAGCCGCTCTTCTCCTGCAATCGATTGGATGGCCCTGCTGACGTGATCTCTCACTAATAGCGAGTTGCTCTGTTCTGCCAGCTAGCAGTGGTGATGCTTTGCAGTCCAATCCTATACAGTCCTTTACTAATCCGATAGTCAACTAATTGGGGCTTCAGTCCTGCGTTATCTTAGTCCTTTGGTAAAGCTGGAAATGAGATTCTTGTGAGTATCGCACTAAATAAGTAAAAATTAACCTTCTCTTGCTCTTCCTCCTTCTCCTCCTCCCCCTTCTTCTCCTCCTCATCTGCCTCCTCCTCTCTCCTCTTATCCGCTGCCTCCAGCTTCTTCGTCACGATCGATACGGTGGTCGCGAAGGCTGGAATAAGGGTACGGTAATCACATTACAGTATATGGTCAGTTCCCACGCCAACAGTTAGCTAATTGTTGTACTCCCCTTTATTTTTAGCTGTTTTTAGTTTAACTTAGCTTCCTTACACCAATTGACCACCTTCAAACATTCAGCAATATGAATCGAATCAGAAACTGGAAATCGCATGTAGGCAAAGCATCAAACAACGCGTCTCCCGAATCCTCCACCCCGAATCGATAAAACTACCGTACTCGCAATCTTGTCCGAGTCCGCCGTGGTGTCTCCTGCGGCCGCAGCTGCAGACTGGGCAGGGGCGAGCATCGATACTGCACCTGCAGGCAATCGATAATTATTACCGTACAATACCGTAACAATACAATGGTCAACGCCATCACCGTGCAACTAGTTCACTACTAATTAGTTAATTAATCAATAGCATTGCCAATTCATCGGCACAATACTGAACAATATTCGCTTCTCGAAAACAACTTTAGAACAAAATCGAAGAGAAATTTTAAAGGGAGAAGCAAATGTTAGGAATCAAATATACAAAGGGTAGCTTGAAATCAAGGAAGTGCTAGAATCACCTTGCGACTGAACGGGCGTGAGGAAGTCATCGGCACTCGCGGTGCCCAGCTCGACACTCCTCTGCAATTAAATAATTAACTTATTTCGAAATATGCCTCGTCGTCTCTCCATTGTGCAGGCTCTCTCACACGTTAATCAGATCTCCTTTCGATGCTCTTTCGACTGGTATATACTACATAGCCCAATTTCATATTAAGGTTAAGCGGTTTCCTTGTCGGCCGCAGAAGACGAGAGAGCGTGTGAAATTGAGAGAGTCTGACTCACCTCGCTCTCGAAAGACGGCTCCGACAGCATCGAGTCGTCAAGCAGAGCGGGAGTGGGCGACTAAAGGTGTATTTAATTAATTATTTTATTTAAAATAATATTAAAATGTATCAATTACTTAATTGAAGCGCGGGAGTGGGCGACTAAAGGTGTACTTAATTAATTATATTATTTAAAAATATTATAAAAATAAATATTATAAATTAGCTAATTAAACAATTACATAGTATTGAGTAAAATTTCGAGTGCGAGAGAGGCCGACTGAAGTCATTGGCATTGAGCGATGTGAATATGAGAAAGCGGATCAAAAGATTATTGGCGCATCACAACTTCACACCTTCATAAGAAGATTGAGCGGCCCCAATTCGCCACGAAAATTCTCACCTGTTCGAATCTCGCCGTTTTCGCCGAGGCGACCGTGAGGGATCTCTGATCTCTTCCTCCGGTTGATCTTTGATCTCCCATCTCCATTGATCTTTGATCTCTCCCGTCGAATGACCTTTGATCCGCCTTCTCCATTTCGTCCCAGTCGCTGTGGACGTCAAAGACACCCAGAGACGAAGCCTGCAGTTGAATCTTTGTAGTTTGTACTTTGTAGATTGATCTTTGTTGTTGTTTGATCTTTGTAGTTTGTACTTAATAGCTTATCAGCCTACTTATCAGCCCTGTAGATGCTATGAGACTGAACCCCATCACTACGTTACAACAATAGGGCCCAAGACCAGAAAATTTGGATGAAGTCCATAAGAGGCCGTTTGTGAGAGATTCGAGCAAGGGCTGGCACAGCTCAAAAATGAGAATTATCTCTAAGTGTGTCCAAATAGGTTCTCGAGGGTGCTGAAGACGATGGACAAACTCATTTTCCATTTTAAGCCTTCGTTGGCTTCAGACGGCCTGACGTCGAAAACTATGTCTGTGAGATTACTCGTCTCTCGATATCGCTAAAATTAAGTGAATGTGGCTCCCGGGGCAGAATTTAACGCTGATCACGACTGTCAACTTTATTTTTCATAAATATTTTTTGAAAATTTTAAAAACACAACTTTTCGTAGAAGCGAAAGTGGTCAGCGCCTTAGGGATAGATCGAACCGGAATAACGAGGGGAATCCAACTACAAATTTTCATTGAGCTAAAGCGTGCCACTTTTGAGAAAATCGACTTTAAGTGTGGGAAAACGAGGGCCTCTCCCCTTCATTTCCACTTGTTTACTTGATCGTTTGATCTTGCTGACCTCGGCCTTTGATCTACCTTGAGTCTCTCATTGTCTCCCTCCGCCTCCCCTTCTCTTCTGTCTCTAGTCTGCTCTCTAGTCTGCTCTCTAGTCTGATCTGTCTGAGGGAGACAATGAGAGACTCAAGGTAGATCAAAGGCCGAGGTCAGCAAGATCAAACGATCAAGTAAACAAGTGGAAATGAAGGGGAGAGGCCCTCGTCTTCCCACACTTAAAGTCGATTTTCTCAAAAGTGGCATGCTTTAGCTCAATGAAAATTTGTAGTTGGATTCCCCTCGTTATTCCGGTTCGATCTATCCCTAAGGCGCTGACCACTTTCGCTTCTACGAAAAGTTGTGTTTTTAAAATTTTTATAAAATATTTATGAAAAATAAAGTTGACAGTCGTGATCAGCGTTAAATTCTGCCCCGGGAGCCACATTCACTTAATTTTAGCGATATCGAGAGACGAGTAATCTCACAGGCATAGTTTTCGACGTCAGGCCGTCTGAAGCTAACGAAGGCTAAAAATGAAAAATGAGTTTGTCCATCGTCTTCAGCACCCTCGAGAACCTATTTGGACACACTTAGAGATAATTCTCATTTTTGAGCTGTGCCAGAGCCCTCCCGGTCTGCTCGATTCTTTCGCAAACAGCCTCATAACATTCTAGCTTCGGGGTCTAGCGATCCAAAGACTACAAACTACAAACCTTATCGCTGCTCAGCAGGTCACTCGAGCCGTCCTGCGACGGGACATCTGGCTGCGTTTCGGCGGCCTGTAATTAGTTAATTAGATTAATTAATTAATTAAACTAAATTAATATAACTGATGATTATAATCGCAACCCAATCGCACAACATAATCAACGTGCAATGCTTGACGTAACGCTTAATAACACACGCGAAACTGAGCACAAGCAGCCACAATATTCGCGTGTGCTGCAAAATTGCAAAGGGAAGGCGTCCAAGGGCGAAGTTTCACACGAAATTTTTATGAATCGACCAGATGGGTCCTGCATGCCTACGGCATGCCCGGTGTTCCCTGAGAATATTGGAGAATCATCCCTCCCCTTTCCTCCCCCTTCCCCTCTTTCGCGAGACACCTATTTCGCAATATGTCGCAATCCTGAGTTTCGCAATATTTCGCAATCCTGAGGAGAGGCACGCGTGTTGCGAAACTTGTTTACGTGTATTTCGCAATTGGTGGACGCACGGACCCACGGACCCACGGACCCACGCACTGACACCTCTGCTTTATATAGGTGTATGATAAAGTCGATCGTAGCAGCTCCACCAATCGATAATCGATAATCGACCGTATACCTGCGTCGCGACGTTCCTCTGCATCAGCTGGAAGCCGTCCTCCAGCATCATGCTCTTCACCTTGAGCAGGCAACTGCAAGGTTACGGTAGTAACGATTGATTGGATTACGGTAGATTATTGATCGATTGGATTACGGTAGATTTTCGATTGATTGGATTACAGTCGATTATCGATTGATTGGATTACGGTAGAATATCGATTGGCTGTATTATTTTAGATTATCGATTGGTTGGATTACGGTTGCGTAGGATTAGTTGTTTGACTCATCAACATTCATATAATCGACATGCTTCCCAATCCACTACGTTTCATAACATCGTTGAAACGTAAATGTTTCTAGTACATTTACAACTTTTCTCAAACGCACCAAAAAAATTGCTCAAAGACATCTCCAAAAACAAATCAATATTCTACAGCGCCTTACCCAATCAATACACAACCGTATCACTCTAATCAATCACCCCAATCAATCAATACTCACGCGTGCTCCTTGGCGTGCAGCATGCCCATGTCGCCGATCTCCGCCGTGTCGGGAAGCGCGTACATGCGCGCCGCCTGACCGTAGCCGGGCGGGTGGTACGATCGATCGACGCCTGCAAGTACGGTAGGATACGGTGAATGACGAAATCGATAAAATCGATCGACGTCTGAAAGTACGGTAGACTACGGTTATTGACGAAATCGAGATCATCGAACGACGCCTGAAGGAATAGTACTGTAGGACACTGTAATCGATATATTCGCCAGGAATAGCGTCAATAGGTATGGAATAGGCTATTGTAGATCACCAGGATGCACTATCGCGAAGTGAGGGTTACTGTAGGGTACTGTAGCCGTGGATACCGTATACTCACCGTCTCGGTACATGATGTAGAAGGAGAAGGAGACGTTGCGCGTGATCGGCTCGAGCGTCGAGAGACCCCTGCGTGGTTATTGATTATCGATTGGAAATTTTATAATTATTGATTGGAAAGACCTCTTCCATTGACTCGAACGAGCATGCCTTTGCTTTAATGTAGTTTGTGATACACACAACCATCGCGTGCAAAAATTTTCCGCACTTTCAATATATTAGGGTGTCCGGAAAGTCCTTTGAATTTTTTATTATCTCAACTGTTTTCAAATGAAATGGAGAAAGTTAACGTGTACTAGAAAGAGGGATGGCTGCTCTATGATTTAGTACATTGAAGTAGCGAATTCGAGATACTTCGAGTAAACTGCACATACTTATGTGAGGTGGTATGAAAAAAGTTTTTTTTCATTTTTTGCCAAATCTCGCTACTGCTTTGAGGTAAAATTAGGCAATTCAGCTCATCCGACTAAGCGGCCGGCAAAAAGCCAAATGAGTGCAATTCTGAACTCGCAAACACTATTGCATCATAACTACGAAAAAATCTTAAAATACAGCCTTTTGTATTTTTTATCAGAAATCTGGAACTTCAACTAGAGATTTGCATACTAACATTCGTTAAAACACCTGAAGGCCGTATTATCAAAAAAGTTTGGGGATTAGCGGCTGTGTAGGAAGCCTGAAAAATTGAAAAGATCTCTAAAAGTACTCTATAGAAAATGGATTTTTCATGAAAACTTGAACCTCCTTGCTTCACCCCTTGAGATAATTCAAATATTAGTGCTTCAAAATTGAGTGCTCATCCACACCCTATTATGCTGACAACCGCGGCATTCAATTGTTATGCATTGTCCAGTTACAAAATTTGAAAGACAACACTGGAAAATCGACTTATTCGAGTATTGCATCATTCTTATGAAATCGATTCCCATTTATAAGGTCGGAAAAAATTCTCCATCAACAGCCTTACCTCACGCTAATTACATGATCTATCTAACGCGCAGGGTTAGCTCGAAAACATTTTTCGAAAAAAATTCAAAAGACTTTCCGGACACCCTATTATCTTGAATTGTGTTTCACAAATTGCATATCACGTATCCAGACAACATCGGTCGTCTCTTGTGCTCGCAACTAAACAGCACGAACAAAGCCATCGGCATCGAAAGCAACAAACAGGAACATCAAACACTTTGGACTGCGGATGCCCTTCGCCTACTGTATTTGAAAACCACAACCACATCAACATCATCAACAACAACAACAACTACTACAACTACAGCCACATCATCATCATTAACAACAACAATAACAACAACAACAACAACAATAAAACAACAACGCACCTTCTCAGACACCTGAACACGTTCTTCGTCTGCTTCTGCAGCTCCTCAACGCCGCCGTAACGCACGCGCACCTCGCGAAGGCCGTCGCTTAATTAGTTAACTAATTAATATACGAAATCCTCCGTAATTGATAATTACCAAATAAAAAAATAGAGCGCAAAAACATTAACAAAGACCACTATTTAGTAGCCAATATTCATTTGCATCGAACAGTCACAGAATGAACAGCAAACCACGTAAGTTGCACGACTAATAGGGTGTCTTTGAACCACTGATCAGCCTGGTTGCTGTTTCTCTTACATTTCCATGCTAGAGAACTTGCTTGGAGCACCCAATTAGTGCTTGAGAAAGATCAAAGATCGTACTCACCACGACATCTGCATGCTCGCCTCTCCTCCTTCCTCCTCATCAGCATAGACGACGTCCATGATGAAGACCTCGTCGGCCGCCGAAGGGTCCTAATTAGGGCAATTAGTGGTTAATTAATTAATGCTAAATACGGAGTAGACGTTTCAGGTTATCAAGCAGGCGCTAGGTCGGATGATAACCTACTGGATGAACACCTAATGAGGGCGAGAGAACAACTGTTATGCAATAGACGGAATATGTAAATGGTTCTCATCCAGTAGGTTATCATCCGAAAATTCTTATCCGAACTATTGCCATCAGGCATGAAAATAAGCGCGAGCTGTGTGAGCTTTGAGAGAACTGCATGGTCGGCTGAATTAACAGAATAATCGATAATCATTGCTTCGACTCACCACGACATTCAACCCACTAGCAAAACTATACACTTTTTCGAGTTTAGCACATATACGAATGCCGTATAACTCTATCAATAAGAACAATCAATAAACAATGCTTACATCTCTGTCCTTGTCCACCATGAGATTGCATTTTTTCAGCCAAAACTACACACCCTTTTTTTGAGTTTAGCACATATATGAATGCCGTATAACTCTCTCAATAAGTACAATCGACAAGTGATCCTCACATGACTGTCCTTGTGCACCATGAAATGACATTTTCGTCCACTAGCAACGCAAGATACCCGATTTTGGAATTTATACAAAACAACGTATCGATCAATCAATAAGCACAATCGATAAACATTGCTCACAGTTCTGTCCTTGTGCACCATGAGATGGCACTGCTTCAGCTTCCTGTCGGTGATCGCAGCGGCCGCGCCTGGATTGGGCAGAATTAGCTAATTAATTAAGTAATTATGAAAATATTCAGCATGACAGATATAGTTCCTGGAACAACTTGCACCATTCAATGAATGAGCAAAGTGACAATATTGAACTATAAAAACCAGTGACTACGCTGCCGTAACTGGGCCCTGACTTGCATGGAGCAAGAACAAATGTTCCCAGACATAGGTGTCCAGGACTGGCGGCGAGTGGCCTTTTTGCATTAGGTTGGGCAGTGCGCAAAAAGGTCGCACAGCCGCCGGCTTGGACATGTATGTTCCCAGTCTTTGAGAACGTTTTCAAAAGTTCAAATTACCTTTGAGATGGTTGTGGAGGGCGACCTGGCGGCGGTCAATGCTCGTGTTCGGCACGTGCAGCGCGCAGCCTTAATTAGTTAAGTAATTAATTAATTAACTATTTTTAAACAACAAATATATTGATCGAGAAGGGCAGCCACTAGAGACCGCGGAATGATTGATCAATCGAGTATCCTTTGTCACTCGATTGACTCCTCCTCCCTCATTCTGACTATCGAGTGGCCGCCAGCCACGACACTTTTAGCCCTTACAGAGAGAAGAAACTGACCAAAGACGTGCTTCTCCGTGAAGTGCTCTCTCGGGAGCAACTCGCGCTGGTAGACCACCTGAACGGAACAGATTTCTGAATGATAATTTGAATTACTCGAATCTTTGCAAAACAAAGGCCAACTCAGTGTGGAAGCTCCACACACGGATTCTCAAGAATCACCAACCTCAGCGAACCTAAACGACAACTTAAACGACACGACTTTACAAACGATATTTCATAAACAGTGAGATCCCTTGTCTCGGGCTTTTAAAAATAGGCAAAGTAGGCATGTGGTAGCATGTTCAGGTCAATGGAGAGGGAGGTACGTCATGAAATGACTGTAACTAACCTCAGCGAAGATGAGGTAGATCATGCGCTGCATGAACTTGAGCGAGTTGCCCTCCTTCTCGTCCAGATACTTTGACAGCTGGAACCAATAAAGTTTCGTTCGAACTAGAGTCTAGTCTAGTGATGATGTTTCGAAAAAGGGTCAAGTTTTAGAGTGAAAAAGAGCCCATGTCTGATTACAACCAAAATTGTTACAAAACGCACCAGATTGCTGCTATCCACGACCATTGTTACTAAGTCCTGCAATTTATATATCAGTAAACGATTATTACTCACGAAATTTGTGAAGAAACAAACAGCGAACAAAGGATGTACAGTACTCTACCAGGTCTCGCATCGACAATCAGTCGATTTTGCTTAAAATACCGTATGTATTCAAACAAAGAAACTGCTTGTGAACAATGAATTGAAATATCAGCGTGTCTTATCGAATCTGTGTGTTTTTTTGTGGCTTCAATGCCTTCATACTTAATTGTAATTCGTTTCCGGAGCCGACTGCCGCCAGGTCGCCCTCCACAACCATCTCAAAGGTATTGTAGTTTGAGCTTTTAAAATCGTTTTCAAGGGCTGGGATCATTTCTACTCCACGCAAGTCCAAAGCACAGTTACTACCGGTCTTTTAGTTCACTATAGTCAAGCTTGTTATTCATTCAAATCTGGTGATGCGATCGTCGAGTTTCCCCAGAAACTCTATCTGTCATACGGAATATTTTTATTTCATCAATGCATTAAGTATTATCTTTCCATGCCCAATCCAGGCGCGGCCGCTGCGATCACCGACAAGAAGCTGAAGCAGTGCCATCTCGTGGTGCACAAGGACAGAAATGTGAGTTTTGCCGTCTGTTACTGGTTAATATATATATATCTTTATCGCAACATAATATTGCGCGAACATACTAGCCAGCAGCTCGGAGCTGGTAACAATTAGAATCTCGAGGGTAGTAGTGATGTGAAGAGTGGTTATCTCGATACGACGACTCGAAGCAAGAGTTATAGATGAGAAACGAGAGTGAGAAAGAGGGATGAATGAGAGTTTAGAGGAGAAAAGAGATAGGCAAGGACGTGGAGACTCGTTTGAGGAATAGTTTGGAAGAAAGTGATAAGGAATCAAGAACCATGACCCCCTATTCATGGGGTGACAAGTGACGGGCATGCCCTTCACTTGCCATGCCGCCGGCGTGGACAGGTATGGTCAGAAGCACGATAGAGCGGATACATTTTGCGGGCGGCACTTAATACTCCTTAGTAGGGTTGCCGAAACGAAAACGAAATTACCGCACGAGACATCCTCCCTCTCCCAATTTCGTTAGCAATTTCGCGAGAGACGTGCGATAAGCAAAAGGAACCGGTAATTTCGCTACTAGCGAAATTGAAACGAAATTGGAGAGGAGGTAGATCAACGAGGCGAGTGAATGCGATAGTGCCTTGCGCCGCAGGCCATAACTCCGTTCATTTTTGACGTACCGCTCTCAGATTGAAATGCCTTCATATTTTTATCCTGCCATACATTTGGTATGAACAAACCTAAGCGATCCGAGTTACGGGGAATTAGCCTCCTCTTGATTTATACAGTTTTTGGGCCGAAAAAGCTCTTATTTCGCACAAAATCAAGTGCCACTCTTTGAATCATGCTCGGCAAGGTCAATAATTTTGACACGGTATTCCCCACACACCGTCTCGCAATATGCACACCTGCGAAAAATCCGGCAAAAGACATGCCTCACGCGGGAGTCGAACCCTTCCAATCTGTAGCGGTGCGTGTGATCGGGCGATTTCGTTTCAATTTCGTTAGTTGCGAAATTACCGTCTCTCGTGAAATTGCTAACGAAATTGAGAGACGGAGGGAGTCTCGTGCGGTAATTTCGTTTTCGTTTTCGTACCGGCAACCCTACTCCTTAGTCTTAATTAATTGGCCAAAATCACTAATTAGGACCCTTCGGCGGCCGACGAAGTCTTCATCATGGACGTCATCTACGCTGATGAGGAGGAAGGAGGAGAGGCGAGCATGCAGATGTCGTGGTAAGCGCAATCTTTGATCTCTCTCTTGAGCACTGATTGGGCAATAGCCCCCCCCCCTCCCCTCCCCACACCTTCTGATCACAATATTCTGATCAACCTGTGAAGCATTGTTTAACAATCACGTTGTTCGCCATGATAATGTAAAACAACCAGGCTGATCGTAGGTTCAAAGCTATTGTATTCGCCCAACAAATTGCATAGTTGGCTTTTCTCTTCCGTCTTGCAGAAGCAAATGAATATTACATACTAAATAGTAGGCTTTGCTGATGTTTGTGCTCTCTATTTTTTTATTAGTTAATTATCAATTAAATTACTAATTAATTAACTAATAAAGCGACGGGCTTCGCGAGGTACGCGTGCGCTTCGGCGGCGTGGAGGAGCTGCAGAAGCAGACAAGGGACGTGTTCAAGTGTCTGAGAAGGTGCGTTGGTTATTGTTCTTTACAAGATCCTGAAACACAAAGCAACTAAACATTGGCATTTATTTATACGAAGTTGGGCCATAAAATAAAGTCTGTAATTCATAGTATCTTTCTAGCCGAGTATACTGTCGTTCTTGAAATCTGGCAACTGTTTTACTATTTACGAAGGATAAACTAGAGAAAAGGGTTTTTTGGAAGTTTCCAGTTGCAAGTTGGAAGTTGCCACGAACTGCTCTAAAGCACATACAGGTTTGTTTCAATCAATAGTTTTCGAATCATTAGCTTTTTCCAAACAATAATCACGAAAGTTCCCATCAATAAATCGATAACTCGCAGAGGTCTCTCGACGCTCGAGCCGATCACGCGCAACGTCTCCTTCTCCTTCTACATAATGTACCGAGACGGTGAGTATACGGTAACCAAGGCTACTGTAGCTTACAGTACCTTCTTACATTGCTGTTACGGTCGCTTCTCTGTGATCTACGCCTGACATATGGATAACCGTATCCTACTGTACTCTAACTTCAGGCGTCGATCGATCGTACCACCCGCCGGGCTACGGTCAGGCGGCGCGCATGTACGCGCTTCCCGACACGGCCGAGATCGGCGACATGGGCATGCTGCACGCCAAGGAGCACGCGTGAGTATCGATTGATTGATTGATTGATTGATTGATTGATTGATTGTAGGTGATACGGTAGAGTATTGATTGTTTGGAGTGGTACGGTAGAGTATTGAATTATTGGAGTGATTGATTGATTGATTGATTGGAGTGGTACGGTAGAGTGTTGAGTGGTTAGGAGTAGGGTGGTTTGATGTCGAGACTAGAGATTCTCGCGTAGAATTTACGCTTCAACGATGTTATGAGAGGCGATGTATTCGGAAGCATGTCGATTTCGTTCAATTTTCTGGCAGATACAACTAATCCTACGCGACCGTAATCCAACCAATCGATAATCTACCGTAATCCAGCCAATCGATAACCTACCGTAGCCTTCCAGTTGCCTGCTCAAGGTGAAGAGCATGATGCTGGAGGACGGCTTCCAGCTGATGCAGAGGAACGTCGCGACGCAGGTATACGGTCGATTATCGATTATCGATTATCGATTTGTGGAGCTGCAACGATCGACTTTATCGATTCATACAAATTTCATGTGAAACTTCGCCCTTGGACGCCTACCCTTTGCAATTTTGCAGCACACGCGAATATTGTGGCTGCTTGTGCTCAGTTTCGCGTGTGTTATTAAGCGTTGCGTTAAGCATTGCACGTTGATTATGTTGTGCGATTGGGTTGCGATTATAATCAATAGTTACATTAATTTAGTTCAATTAATTAATTAGTTTGATTGAATATTCTCAGCCCGCTGAGACGCAGCCAGCGTTCTCCATCGATCTACCGCTGCAGGATGAGCACGCGTGAGTATCGATTGATTAGAAGGGGTTGTACGGCAGAGTATTGATTGGTTAGAGGTAGGTTATGGTAGATGATTGCGGAGATCAGCGATTTCGGCATGCTGCACGCTTGAGTATTAATTGAATGGAGTGGTTCGGTAGAGTATTGATTGATTGGGGAGGATTGTGTGTAATTCAAACATCTACCGTTTCCTGAGTAAGAATTAGCGCGAGACATCACACGTACTCATTTGCGAGAACAAGAAGAATAATGCACGCATCAGTGATGTATTGAAGTTTCTTATTTTTGGATGGTGATAGTCGGAATTTTGTGATAGATTTTTGCATTGTGCCTATTGCCTTTTCACACATGTTGCTGCTTCGCGTGTGGAAGACATTGTGGTTGAGTGAACGAGCGTCGCGCGCGTACGGACTCTCAGGATAAATAAGATGTAGGATAACACATGATGATCTCCCGGTTTTGTATCCCTTTTCTCTCTTTCGCGATTGCTGTTCCTTTTGTTCTGTTTCTACTTGCACAATAAAATACATGTTGATTGTGTATTGTCTATCCAAACAATGTAATAGAAATCAACTGATTGGATCTACCATTAAAGTAAGTATTTAAATCACTTATGAGTACATCAATATAGTGGTGAATTAACTGGTCTGCACATTCCTGCTCAACTGGTCCTCAAGCAGATGCAATTTCACGGTAGGTGTCTTTCTTTTCACATATAATGTATCATTATTATTGTGCGGGATGCATAAGATTTTACATTGATTGGAAACCAAGATTAAAGCAGTAGCTATTGAGGATATCTCATCGAACTATGACAATGAAGCCTAATGATAGAGCGTCTCCACTTCAAGAAGAAAGATGTTGGAAAGGCGATTTGACCATTCTAGATCAACATGATGGATATTTCACTTGTAATTGAAATGTATTTGAACAAAGCTTCAATAAATAAATGTTGTGCTCTTATGCAATACCTCGCATTATTCGTGGTTTTCATCTTTCCATGTCATCTACCTATTGATCTGATAATGCTCACTTCGAATTTTTAAACATGCGGAAAGAAATGCACGTTCATGAATCAATTGCTACATATTTTCTGAATGTTGAGTGCATAGTCAATTTGCATTGTAGTGAATGGGCAAAAAACAAAACCGAAGAGACCAGAATCGAAGAAGAAAGAAAGAAGAAGAAGAAGAGAAGAGAGCAGAGGAGAAACGAAGAAAGGAGGAGGAGAAGCAGAAGAAGGAAGAGGAGCGAAGGGCGTGGCGTAACAGGTTTGATAGAATTTAATGCCGGTATTGATAAGAGGTGGCTCTTTGAAATAATAGCCGTTTTTTTTGAACATTGAATTTTGGAATGATTGAGCGATTTACACCTATACCATGTAATGAAATCTAAGGAACTATCACTGATTTATCTCAAGCTTCGAATATTTGGTCAAATTCTTCATTGTCAGGGAGGCGGAGGCAGGGGTGGAATGGTTCCTCTCCACCTTCAAACGCGCTCCCCTGGCGCCATGCGCCCGCTTCAGGCTGCCAGGTGAGCTTAATGTCTTCAGTTTGTATGTTCATTCATTCTGCTTTCTCTGTAGAAAGGTTATGTGAAGAATTATGTTAAGCGACATCTCGATTAATAAGCCACATGGTCACTACGATTTATCTGTGAAGAAAAGCTCGTTTGTTTACGGACTTTGCCCTGGATGAATCCGAAAACGAAATTTGAATAATTTGAGCAACCAAGAGGAAATATATAGTGCTGCCGCATGGCTCTGCTCTATATGCCATATCATGCGAACTAGCCCGTCCACGATACTCCGAGGAAGAGCAGGGAAAGGCTTAGAACGCTAGTGGGTGTGTGGTGTACTGTAGGTGTACGGTAGAATGTAATTGGAACGGGAGTCAATAACTCATTTATTGATACACTACGATGGGGGAAATCTTAGAGGGGAAGGGAGGGTACGGTGATAGCAGTGGTCCTCTATACGGTAGATGGAAGTGGGTACTGTAGATGGTGCCGTGGATGGATACGGTAGAGACGATGGAACGCAGTGGATTGATGTGGATAGGATACTCTAAGATCCTAGAAGTGGATGGATGG
>LS507679.1:15038-27137 GCA_900490845.1 Pristionchus japonicus
TTCAAAATTGTTGCCGGCTCGATTGGCAAAGTTCCAAGAAATCAGAATACTTACCGTAACCGGTTGCGTCCAAAGGCTTTTCCGTGCAAGAGTCCATGACTTTTGAAGCCCTGCTACTTTTCCAACTACTTTTCCAATCAGAAAATTAACACTACTTTTCTACTTTTCCATTTACTTTTCCAAAATTTTAACACCACATAAATTCGGAATGCGAACAGTGTATTGAATAACTGCTGAAACATAACCCATTTGACGATTATTTCATGGTCCCTTTCGATAAATGCAGGCTTGCCTCGAGCTCAGACAAATCAGGTTAGACACCATTCCAGTCGCTGGAGCACCCGTCTCTCCAAGCGGCTCTCCTTCTCCGTCGGGAAGAACAAGAAAAAGCAGGACGGGATTGAGGAGGAGGAGGTGAGGAGAAAAACGAGAGATCAAAGATCAACTTTATCATCATCTCAACTGTTTCACTTACTATGTGGTGGTGTGGTGGAGGTGAAGAGTCTCGGAGTTCCGGTAGAGAGATCAAAGATCATCAAGTTATGAGATTCCTGCCAATGAGAAACGGTTTTCTCAGGAATCTACCCTCGACGCGACATCTAAGAAGCGGGTTGTCGGAGAGTCGAGGGATGAAAGGATATCGAGGTGTGTTCATTGGATCATCTTTGCGCCTTCATGAACTCTGCGACCGCTTGAAAACGTAACTGAACAGCAGGCGTTCAATGATCATTCTATTATAGAGCTCAAAACTCAAAAGGTCTAAAACTTTCTGGCTAATTTATCCTTTCAGAGAGCTCAAAACGACCGTCGAAGCTGTAGCCTACATCGCCGAGCACATGAAGGGACAAATGAGCGATAAGAAGGTTTGTTGATTAGATGAATTAGCCTAATTAGAGCCGTGTCTGACCAAGGATCTTCCGCAAAGCAGCTATAAGAAGTGTTCAGATAACAATACTCTGGAAATGACAGAGATCAAAGTTCACAAATCACAGGCAAGAGACGACTGGAAATACGTCGCAATGGTCATCGATCGGCTACTATTGCTGATTTTCTTCGGAGTTACTCTAGGCGGCACCATTGGTTCGTTCATCTTTGGTCATTATTAGAGTTTTGACAAACTTTGATTTTCATCGCCTCCTCTCATCCTTGATACCCGGCAATTATTACTATTCAGTCCAACTTCGAAAGAAAATCAATAACTTGTTTTTAATTGCTCTGATGTAGCCTGTCTCTGAGCTTTTCTTGAATTTGCTAATGACTGATCAATCTCTTCAGGTATCATCTGCTCTGCACCTCACGTCTTCGACTTCGTCGACCAGGAGAAAGTGATCAAGGAGATCAACGCGCGGTACATGAACGTGACGTATTAGATCTGTGCGTATTATGCATCCAAATATAGCTGACAAGTAGAAATGTCCCCTAACACTCTTTCATACTAAGCACATTGTAATTCGAAAGAGTAGTTTGCCCTTTTCTGCGTGACGCAATCAGCAGTTATTCTAGTACTAAATCCATGAGCCCTTTTTTTTAGCCAATCCAATTCCAGGTACACGCCCCGTGATGCGTAGTTGTGCTCTTCCTTCTACTCCAATGATGCAGCAGAAGAAATGCTGCCCCGTATTCATCACTTTAGTTGCTTGGACTGAGTCTTCACGTTCTTAGTCTTGGCTCGATTCGACTGTACATTGCGTGTATTCTATAATTATTGATTTTGTCATTGAGGCGCTTCACTTTTCTTTGTGTTCGGGTATGCTTCGTCGTTCTGATAAAATTGTGAAAGAATGAGTTCAACAATCGTGCCATGAGGTGAAGTTGAAATGATAATAATAAACAAATATTTTGGTGATAGCTGTGTTGACTACCACACACTGCACCATAATATCCCTAAACATATCCAATTCCTTTGAAAAAAATCAGAATCAGTCGTTATTGACGATCAACTCACTCATTCGGATATGTTCCGTTGGTATTTTGAATCAGTGAGATTCACGTGTGGTACAATTTCTTTCCCTGGTCCGGTGCAAAAATGATGAAGTACGAATCTTTCAGTCCTCATCACACTCTGCTCCGCCTCCGAAGACGAGGAGAAGCTGCTCGTGGATTTGTTCGATGGGTATGAAAACCATCATTTTCCTACATTTCATGTATTAGTATGGTTTAGGGTTGGCATTTCGATTCTCAAACAACCGATTCAAATCGCTCGGAGAGAGCGGAATGATTCCCAAATCACCCCTCTATCCTCTCAGCGAGGAATCAAATGATTCCCTGTTGAGGGAGTTTGGGAATCCAAGGATTCCCTATCTTTTCTAAAGGAAGAAACCGTGAAACACATTCCGATTACACATTGAAAACCAAACGCAAGTTTCGTCGTTTTTAATCTCGGATTTCGTTGTTGACTCTAGTTATTGTTTTTAGAGTTTGTTGGAACGGAAACAATGTCTCTCAATATCGTCGATCAATTTTGAGACAGTTTGCTTGAAATTTTGAGTACAAAATATAGTACAACATAGTCCGATTGCTCTACCATTTGAAACACAGGACAGCACTAGGTTTTTAGATGATGTTTCCTCCAAATTTGAAGTCGATTCCATGATTTTGAGCCGACTTATGACCTAGGGAATCCTGGATTCCCAGAATCTTGGATTCCCAGAACCACGGATTCCCAGACTCAAAAGGTGTCGAATGAATGGAATCAAAAGGATCTGGGAACCCTCAGAGAATCAAATTGCCAACCCTAGTATGGTTGATTGATTTCTATGGTGATGTCTTACGACAATGCGTAACGAAATAAGAGAAAACGGCTGATAGAACATGAGAAAATGAGAGAGTCAGCTATATTCTGCCTTCGAAGACGAGGTGAAGCTCCTCGTCGATCTCTTTGATGGGTACAGTACCGACTTTATTTTGCCACGAAAATAACGATACAATTCTGAGCAGTCTCACTACAGCGTAGTAAAAAAAAACACCAGTAATGAGCGAGAGCGAGAGATCGAGCAAAAATGAGAGAGTTTCTACACCGAAGACGAGGAGAAGCTGCTAGTGGACCTGTTTGATGGGTATGACAACCATCATTTTCCAAAATTTCCCTTGCCTTGCATGATGGATTGATTTTTATTGTGTGCTTAATCGACATAGCGAGAGAATAAGACTTCTTAGAGAGAAGACTTCTACTTCTTTCGAAGGCTGGCTATCCTCCATCCTTCCCTGAGCAAAAATCTGTAAATACCGCAGCCACATTTGAAAGTGTTCGAATTTTGTAATCATAGCGAGAGAGCATTCAGAATACAGAGAGCCCCTTTCAAGAAATCGGCTCCCTTCTTCAGGTACAACTCGCTCGTGCGGCCCGTGCCCAACGCGACGTCGCCGCCGATCGAGGTTTGCTGCTCATCCTAAATTGATCTGTTCAGAGAAAGATTGAAACAATAATGCGTAAGAAAAATAAGAGCTTCTGAGACGCACACTCGTGAATCTGTTATGTTTCACCGCGTCTGTATACCGAGCAAAACACCAATGAGAACAGTAACCTTCGTGCATCCTCTCCTCACAATGAGCTAATTACCACGCTTTGACAAAAGCGTCAATCGAAGATGGAGGTTCTGATAACGACTCATTCCAGGTCCACTTCTCCCTCGCTATGGTGCTGCTCATCAACGTTGATGAGAAGAACCAGATCATGCACACGAATGTGTGGCCGACCATGGTGAATGCCTGTTTGCCTGTTTATGTTAATTAATTAATTAATGCCAAATTAATGCCTTAATTAATGCCTTAATTGCCTTAATTGCCTTAATTGTTAATTAATGCCTGTTTATCAGTTAATAAATCATCAATGAATTGAATATGCTTGGTTATGTTTCATGCACGAGCAAAAATACAAGGTTTGTAAAAAGTTGTTGGTAGTAAGTCAGTCGAATCAAAAACAATAACCAGAATATTCCAGAAATGGTACGACTACCAGATGCGATGGGATCCTCGCTCGTACGGCGGCATCAAGACGATAAGAGTACCGCCGGAGAAAGTGTGGTTACCGGACATTGTGCTCTTTAATAAGTGAGTGTCACTTTTTATCTTATTTTAAGAGTTAGAACTGGTTGAAAATAGCCAATAGGTAAGGAAAATACGATAAGAATGCCACCGGAGAAAGTGTGGTTGCCTGATATCGTGTTGTTCAACAAGTGAGCTTATTTCATCTTCGATTTTGTTTCAACGACATGAAAAACAAGGAGGCTAGTTCTTGTTACTAAACATGGCATTCTGGGAGATATAGATTCTCTCTAATTTCTGGTTTCCAGTGCCGACGGCAACTACCTCGTTTCGTTCTACTCGAATGTGGTTGTGGAGAATACGGGTGAGCATTAACTGGCTTATTCGACACTTATCTAAGACCCCGGAAATGGATTAGTTTCATTGAAACCTGTTCTAAAACTGTATGATAGCTGAGAGGGATGCAAATTATGGTGGAAATACTGAATGAAACTACCTCGTCTCGGTCTACTCGAATGTCGTCGTGGAGAATACTGGTGGGTTTTCTGTTCGACGTATCTCACTGACTTGTGTGCCAAAGAGGTAGAAGTATCTCAACACGTTTTGTTGTGGAGTATACTCGAGCGCTCCTATCAGTTGCGTTCGAGTGATCCAAACTGACAGAGAGTGTTTCTTTCAAAGGTAAGATAGGCGAGACTGGACGTGCAATGAGGGGACGCTAACCTGCATTTAGAACTGGTATCTGCTTTTAGGAGAGATGCTGTGGGTCCCACCAGCCATCTACGTGTCCTCCTGTACGATTGATGTGGAGTACTTTCCGTTTGATGGTGATTTTTTTCACACATCTCCTCGATAATCACGTTCCTCATCTCGTTCCTCATCGCCTCGATAATCCTGCTCATGTATGATAGTAACCTTCCACAAGATCCGCAAAGTGCCATTCAATCATGAAATCAGTGTATTTTCAGCCCAAACCTGTCAAATGATGTTCGGTTCGTGGACGTTCAAGCCAGACGAGGTCGTCATGAACTATCTGGACGGGAAGAAATTGGTGGGATTTTTCGTTACTATGGATGCGCGAACTATCAGGTTTTATAGAGCTGTTTTGATTTTGAATCATTATCGAAACATAACTGAGCAAAATATTGATCATATTGCTCGGTTTTCAACAGAGAGCTCCAGGTTGAGCTCAACGACTACTCTCCTTCCGGCATTTGGGACATCATGGATGTGCCGGGGAAGCTGACTGAAGATCGATCAAAGATCATCTACAGTATTCACATTCGAAGGTAAGCACTCTGGTAACTTTCAATACTTTCCTATCACTAAGTCGGCCTTTTTTGCGAATGTGAAGAACTGATAGACAGAACCTTGATTAACTCCCAGATTGAGAAAAATATTTTTAAAATATGAAAATGTCGCAGGAAGACGCTCTTCTACACCGTAATTCTGATCATGCCCACCGTGATGATGGCGTTCCTGTCCATGATGGTGAGATTCTATTCCTTCTTACGTTATTATTCGGTTTCATGGTTACAATAACCGTAAATTCGGGCGAACGGTAGTGCTTCAATGCGTAGACAGTTCCTAGTTGCCACGAGTGCTTCATTCCAGGTCTTCTACCTCCCCGCCGAGGCTTCTGAGAAGATCACACTGGCTATCTCGATCCTGCTCGCGTTGGTCGTGTTTCTACTGCTGGTTTCCAAGGTAAGGCAAAAAATAGTTCGATAGTCTTTTTCCGGATGTTCCATACAGCTATTGAAACCAACTTTGATGAACAATCTAGTTGAGCATGTGAAACCTATCCTATCCGGTACATCGATAACGACCAATTTGGCTCTTCCTGCCATTCCTGACTCGGTAATCAATCTGTTTTGTTCAGATCCTCCCACCCACCTCGAAAACGATCCCGCTGATGGCCAAGTACCTGCTGATGACATTTATCATGAACATTATTACGATTATTGTGAGTTTTGCATCGAAAACTGGAAAACCGGCTGAGGAAAATACCAAAAAAAAAGAAAAAAATTGATCCAAATACGCTTCATAATTAACATTGTTACGACTATTGAGAATGAGACTTTTTTTAATCAACAACCTCTCGCTCAAATCAAACTCATTTGTGCGAGAAAGCTTTTGTTGAGTTTCCGAAGCACACTCTGCAATACTTTTTGTATTTTTGGGAAAAATTAAGTACTTTTGTTATTCGTGATCGTCAAATCGATATTTTAGGTCACCGTCGTGATCATCAACGTCTACTTCCGCGGTCCGACCACGCATATCATGCAGCCGTGGGTCAGGCAGGTGTTTCTCAAGGTGAGAGATACTGGGTGAGAGAACGCACATCACGCAACCACTGTTACGATAGGGTTTCCACAAGGCGGTGATTGTTGGACTAGGAAAGCGCAGGGATCGGATAAGTAAGGCACACACATCATGCAGCCGTGGGTGAGTCTCACTTCTGCTCTTTGTGAATAGCTCTAAGGGTGAACAGTCAATGGCATTATGTTTAGCGGTAGCGGTGCAATAGAGCGTTTTGTGCAGCCATATGACAGTGATACGACACGTCATACTTCATGAAACGTGCCCACAAATAATGTAATATCTGTAGCATGACATTTCCCTTTTCAGACTCTCCCCCTGATGCTCGCCATGAAACGGCCTGGTGAGTACATGATTATCTATTCTAATTACAAAACCTGATTAATTTATTTGGAATTTTTCGACCCAATCAGCATCGAATACAAGTCGATTGTCTCATGAGCACTTATCCTCAACCTGAAACTTATTTAACATGTACATCTCATGTTCTCTTCTAGGGAAGGCACGGGGGAAGGACTGGTAGTGATCTTTGCACCACTCTCACCACCTCTTTGCAGACCAGGACTGGGACCGTCGGCGCAGTAGTGAGGAGGGAAGTGAAAGAAGGAAGCTGTGGAAGACGAAGACCACCAAACGAGAAGGTAATTTGTTCGCTTATTTCGCCTACAATCCTGCTTAGATTGGTGTGTTCAACCACAACTGTTTGATTTTGAGTTCACAGCGCTCAATTTTAGCACTTAGCCAATGAAAAAAAACCTAAACCTATGAACAACTTCTTGCGGCTAATTGTAATAGAAATTTCCCCATTTTTCTCCTGTATGTAACATAGTAATCGCTTTAATGATGCTTCAGCAGTGAGCGGCTCCCTCCAGAGCACCGGGAGCAACGGCGCGGATGTGAAGAGAATCCCGACGGTTAGAGTGAATGTAATGGTGAGCAATCTCTCTCTCTCACTCTCTTTCTTTACTCTTTAATAGCATTAAGATTGTAAATCGACATACCGGACAGCGGTTCAGAAATAGACCTTGATGTGAAAACGTGAGCGCCTGGGGTGAAAGGAACTGTTAGAGTATTTGATAGCACATACAACAATATTTTTCTCTCCTTAATTTTGACGAAGATGTTGTCTGATTTTTTTAACACAATTCACCCGTTGATTGACAACGCTGATTTGGAAGTGTGTTATCAGGAGTGTGAAACACATTTGAACGCGATCTTTCCGATGAGCGGTTCCTAATCCCCATCACTCTTCAGGAACACCACCCGTTCTGTCCGAACAGCGGTGGGTCGGATCGGAAACCGGAGACAAGGACTTCCAGGGATGTCGGGAAAGGTACGTGTTCTAGTTTTTCACTCAATTTCAAAATTTCGAAAGCCACAACATGAACGAAAACGACTGTGAATTAAGAAAGTCGTGCTCAAACTGGTCGATCCCTCGAAAAAAAATCCGCGGAAACTGATTTATCGTACATCATTCCGATTAGCAAGAAAGACAGGGATTGTTTGTTTTGTGAGCATGGTTTGATGGGCAAAAAAGGTATCGAGGCAAAGGAAAGTGGTATCATCGCATAAAAGAAGGGGTTATGGCACGACAAATAAACGATGAATCGGTGGGCGATTAACGGTTTTGATGGGGAATGTGATCGGCAAAACTATTGGATGCATGCTAAACAGGAAGGTATGACTGGATGCAAATATGAAGTTCCAAAACTATTCAAAATAAAAGTGAGAAAGCGACAAGATAAAAGCTCGCAGATTGATTGTTAAATTCAGCACAGTAAAGTGAAAACGGGAGCGAAAGGTTCAGAAAATATCCTCAATGAATAGACGTAGCTCTAAATGTTGGCAACAGCGCAAAAAAAAGCATCACCGAATCATGGCAAATGAGATCCAAACAGCGATTACCACAATGCAGATTAGGATAGCGAGAGTTCCTCCGATTACGACGATGAACTTCCAGGCACTAAACATGCAATCATCGATTTTTTTTGAGAAAGCTATCGACCGATGATCCTGCGATTTCTCATGCGATTTCTAATAGGACCTCAGAAACCTAGCTCGTTCCTGCACCAAACTTTCAGTGGAATGCTGGAGTTTGGGTTTTTCCTGATGCAACCACATTCGCTCACCTCACCAAGCCCCTCTCCTCCTCCTCTGATCTTGTTCCATGCGGTGGTTGCTGTAGATAGATGGGGAAAACGGGCGGACCGGTGCCTGAAGGGGGGGGGGAATGTTGATAACCCAAAAAGTATGGTTTATGGTTTTATCAGATGCATTTTTAATTATCGGAAGTAAGAGTTGTTTTTTTCGCCGGCAATGTGCAAGACAACGAAACAAGTTACAGTCGAATGACCTTGAATAACTCTTGAAACTCAATCTGCTCTAGTGCTTTTCCGGAAAAATGTTTCTCTAATCAGTTTCTTTCTTTTCAAAATTCACATCAAGCAAGTAAAAGTTACTAATTTCTGAGCGAAAGCACATTAGAGTATTCTCGATACAATTAGTCAAGATACTCACCAACGGGCGGTGTAGTCGATGCGCTCAGGGCCTCGTTGTATTGAGGGGGCGCGGGATGGGTTGGAGGGATGGTGATAGCGACTGAAATCATTGAGGGAATGAAAAGAAGAAGTGTCGCCAAAGCGCAATTATGATATGCGTAGCTGCTGTTCGAGTAAAACAGAGGGATTTATTCATCCTAAACTAACCTGCTTCCCTCGAACTACTCCCTGCCTGATCCTCCGGCTTCTCCTCGTAGGCCGGCGGGGGTTCCATTGACTGTTTTGTCGGAAATCAAAAAAAAAACTATTAAATTGGAATTGACGAAGATGAACAGACGAATAAAAAGCAGACCAGAGTCAATACAGTGCATGAGTAGAAACGCAATAGACAAGTAGCAATTTCATGAAATTTCTTCATTACGACCACGGTTTAAATTTTTTTCGATTCCAAAAAGACGATCAATCAATCAATCCAGACGCTTTGTGAACTTCGACAATGCGTGAAACTCAACTCGTTGGGAGCGAAAGCTCGAGTCATCCTCCCCTTGTATTTATACCCCTCCACCACCTTTGCCATTCAAACTGTTTGTGCTCAAGGAACGGTCTCTGACTCTCTCAAATCTGCATGCTCTCTCGTCTCTTAAATACTCTTATTGCATGAAACGATAAGAGATTCAGATAGCGTTCCGCCCTATTTTCGGCACACGTCGTTGGGATTCTGAATCAGCGCTTGAGTTAGACATCACAGCGTGTCAGAGAGCACATTTCGCGGCGGATCATTTTCCATGATCGGAACGCGATACGCGATGAGAGTGAGCGATAAATGAAACTAGGGAACAAGTAAAACCTGCGAAGCATATTCATAATCTAACTGATAAGAATGAAATATGCAAATTTGAATTGACACACTCATCAAGCAGTGAATCGAGACGCATTCCTTCTAATCCTGGTCATTTTGATGCAATTTGAATACTGCAAGTGCGGCGTTTTGAGCTTACACTGTTCAGCAGATATAAAACTTCAAGTAAGTCTGTGGATGCTCATAGGAACCCCCACACCCATAACCTTTTTGAGATGCTTGAAAGCAGCTCTAAAAAGTAAATTCAGCCGATTTTCAAATTTTTTGTTTGCTCACGAGATAATGAGTGAAATATGGTGATAAATGCATGTTTCTCGAATGCAGCACAAAAATTTGAAAATCGGATGAATTTACTTTTTAGTGCTGCTTTCAAGCATCTCAAAAAGGTTATGGGTGTGGGGGTTCCTATGAACATCCACAGACTTACTTAAAGTTTTATATCTGCTGAACAGTGTAAGCTCAAAACGTCGCACTTGCAGTATTCAAATTGCATCAAAATGACCAGGATTGAAAGGAATGCGTCTTGATTCACTGCTTGATGAGTGTGTCAATTCAAATTTGCCTATTTTATTCTTATCAGTTAGATTATGAATATGCTTCGCAGGTTTTACTTGTTCCCTAGTTTTATTTATCGCTCACTCTCACCGCGTAACGCGGTGCGATCATGGGAAATGATCCGCCGCGGAGAACAAATTAAATCGCCCTCTCTGACACGCCTGAAGAAGACAGAGATTTGCAAGCACTATCATTGATCAGAGCGGCGAAATAGCATAGAGCTTGAGGATCAGCGTGGAAAAGGTAGAGGGTCTCTCTCCGTGATCAGAGAGGTGAGAGAACATGAAGATTGAGGAGCGCAAGTGCCAATTGAAAGCTGAATCACTCGCAAACAAGAGCACGCAAGAGCGAAGCGTGCTAGACAAGCTTAGAGACCGGGCAAAATGGATAGAGTATGCCTTGCAAAAAGGCATTACTGGTGAAAAAAAGAAACAGCCCTGTGGCGTGTGATAAAATGGGAAAAGCAAACAAAATGGTGCTAAAAGCGGCAAAAAGTGACGCCTCGAGGCAAATAGTGGTGGGGTCACGCTCGTTAGAATGAAGGGCGCTGGGAATTGGAACGATCGTTCACAGAAGACGAAAAAATCGAAGACATTTTGAAGGAAAACTTGAGATATGTGCTCTAGCTAAGGAAGGAGCCAAAGTGAATCATAGAAAGGCGAAAGGATAAAGAAGAAAAACAGATAAAAGGAACAGGAAATGAATCAGAAATCGCGTGATCCGCGATGAAATAAGCATTCAGAAGAGGCGTTGAAGCGGAATCGAAAAACATGCGAACAAACTGCAACTCTCATGAATCGAGGATCTTCGAAATATTTCTGAAAAATCACTTCTCATTTCATCTTTTGGTGATTAGGCTCTGAAAAAAGGGTTTGAAAATGTGGCTTCATGAGAGTATTTTCTGTAAATTTTCGAAATTGTTCAGTGCATTGAAATATTATAATTTCAGCCCTTGGCGATGAAGCCCTCAAGGCGATCGACGCCATCGAATACATCACGGAACATCTGAGAAACGATAATGAGAGCAAACGGGTGAGTTCTCCATCAAAAGTTCGACCATTTGGGAGAATCTGAGAGAAAAAAGGCTGATAGAACGAGTCAGGAAGTAGCCATTGAGTAGATCACGGAGCATCTGAGGAACGACAATGAAAGCAAGAGGGTTTGAGTTTCATGTTCAAAATCTGAAATAAAAAAAATATACGACTTACTAACTATGTTTCACACGCCTTATGACAATTCTACAGCAAGTTACTTGCAATTAGTCTGCGTCGCTCATAGTCGAAAATGTTTAATCTATGAATGAACTGTGAAGTCACACGAGCATTGTGGGCATCGAGACATATTGGATGGTAAGGCTAAGATCGAAGACCCAAATTGTGTTTTATTTGTGAAAAAGTGGAATTCCAGCAACGTGACGACTGGAAATACGTCGCGCTAGTGATCGATCGCGTGCTGTTGTACACGTTCTTCGCCGTTACTTCTTGTGGAACTGCTGGTGAGAAATGAAGCCAATTGACTATCTCAAGGAATCCCATGAGTGTTGGCATCAGTTGTTAGACGTTGGGGAACTTGTGATAGGTCGCGTCATTCTTCACACGTTTTTCGCTGTGACATCGTGCGGAACTGCAGATATGAGAATTAGGGGGGCGGACAAAACGCCAACGGACAAAAGGCCAACGAAGTCATAAGAGCGACTATCTGAGATTTTGAACAAATCTCTTCACATGCCTGGCACTAGGCCCAGAGGACTATTCGAGGGATCCGGTCCCTACTTGCACAGATGATAGTACTCGGTGAGTTGAGAAGGTGGACCACATTGGAGGCGACCGCGACGCGTCTGAGCCGCGCCAGGGCGCGGGAAATTTGAAAATGGTTTTTGAC